>CAHIKZ030000946.1:462500-505000 GCA_903632075.3 Acanthosepion pharaonis
ATGAAAAACAAGATTTGACCTTAAATATCACCCTCAGTTCGAAACTTCGAGACTGTCAACTGTACACAACATTGTAATCATATCTCGTGTTAAAAATTCGAGTGAAATATGTGGATTTGGTTGAGGATCACACTTCATTGAACCATGTAGACTGATGCTACAGAATCATCAACTGTACCTAATAAAAAAAATGCATCACTTGAGTACTTTCTAGAAATGCACCAGCTAAAATGGCTAGCAGATGGTAACTGGAAGGAAAAATAATGATATAATCAAGATGTTGACGTTTCACGTTGCTTAAAATAAAAGTTTAGGAAGGAAGCCCTAGCCAATATTGAAAAAGCCGACAAGTATTTTTTGAACAAATTGTTTTTGAAAAATTGTTTGAAGATAAAATATTAATGAATTCCATTCGACAGCAATACTGTCAGCTAATCGATAAATGCTTAATGTTTCTTATAAAGATACGACTTATATTACTAACTAGATTTTTTTAACCACGGTAACACGTGTTCAACTCCTCACAGTATTTAGTATTATTTGAAGTTGTCGGTAACATTTTTCTCGATATTTACACACTCTACGTTTCGTTCAATTTCACAAACAAATCGATGAAATTTGAATAAGCTGATTTATTTGGAAAAATAATTTGACAAAATCCCTATTTCGCGGTTTAATAATTTCTTTAACTTAATTTAATTTTATAAAATATTATGGTATACAACATTTTTTCAGATAATTTCTTTTTTCCCTCTTTCCTTTTTGACTGTGAAGAATAAATTCTTAAGATTTCTTAATCTTGAATATACACCATACAACTGGCGATGTGTAAATATTTATTTTTCGTGCTAAATTCCAACTTTCTGAAGAATTTGGTCTTGTCATTTGTTTATAGTTCTTGAAAATACAGGACGTACTGGTAAATTCTTGTATATATAAAATCTCCAAGAAAATATATGCATAAAACAGAATTGCATCTTTTTATTAAATTAGTACTTGTCATTTTAAATATTGAATTGTTTTAAAATAGTGTTTGCATTTTGTATGTTAAATAATAAAGCATTTAATATTTCCCCAAAAATTAATGTAAATTTATTTTATAAAGCTACTCGCCCTAGTAAAAGAAACGGTAGTTTGAACCCACTTGTTTGCACTTCTCCCCAAAATTTGGTTACGATCGGTCAGTATAAGGCTATTTTAGAGTGTGTGACGGATGGGTGGTTTAAAAGAAGTGACATTATTTTATGTATAGATAAATACTATAGTATCATAATATTTATTGCTATTACACCATAATAGAAATAAGACTGGATCAGTATGTCTCAGATTGAAAATCAGTTATTGAATTAGCTTTTATATTTACCCATTAAAAAGTTTACCTTTCAATGTTTGAAAACAAGGTAAATTGTTAGTTACTATTGTGTTAAGTATGGCACAAGGCCATTTTAACATGATACCAAATGGAGAACGAGCAAAATACTATGTTCTACTAGTAAGGAATATTAGCTTACTAAACATTTTTCTGTGAAAAATCTTATGTGTCAATGTGAAATGTAGGTATATTTATTGACTGCTACCTAATATATGTTTAGAAAATCTCGCATTATAATGTATGATAATATTTTGCAGTGCTTTTCCAAAGCAATTCGGTTTCATTTTCGTAGATAATTGATCTATCTCAGTGGCTCTCAACTTTATTACTCTTCAACCAATTTTACTCTTTTTTATTGTTTGATGAACCCGCATTTTTCGATAAAAAATTATTGTTACTTTTTACTAATAGATACCTCTTAGAATCATTATATAATTTTCTTCATATATATATATATATATATATATATATATATATGCTTTTTTTATCTTTCTCAACTTTTGTACAACATTTACAATGAAAACATCTTGTAGAGTAATAGGGATGCGAACTTATATAAATTGATCTCGTTTTCTGCTAGTTTTTGAGTTGCTTTTCTACATTCGCTATTTAAATATGGCATGGGTTACTGTAGGGATTTCATTTCTCAATTGTAACATCCATTCTAAAGTGAAATTGCTCTATAGGCCACGAAAATATAATATTTTTATAATAATAACCTCTAATGTTACCGTGGACCCCAATTTGCTAATTTTTGGTTGAACCCACAGTAATGTTACATGGACCCCCAGAGTGCATATGGACCCTCGTTGAGAACTAATCTGCCTGAAATGATTTTAATTCGTCATTCAGCAGTTTAATGTTTATGGGGTCAGTCATCCATTCTCGTCACAGGATAGGGAAATATTGTATTTACGCGCCATTGGAATGAAATAACGATTCTTATCTTTGTTATAGTTTTGTGGAAGATTCCACGTTTGCCAGTTACACCTCGTTGGAAAATGCACTCTTCCATGGTGGTAATTATCATCACCATTATACATACAAATCATGCGGCAAGCATTCATTGGTTTATCTCCACAGAACTATCTCACCGATTGGTCAATTCCGACCAATCAGATACCCTGCACGCGAGGAGTAAAATTTCCCGCTCACTAAGGTTGAGCCAGTGACGTGTTACACCATCTTATATAAACAAAACACGATTTATCTCTCTCTCTCTCTCTCACTCTCTCGCATCTCATTCCTTGCTGCCAAAATGTGACCTTCAAAAACTCTCGTCTTCACCATGCGGTCAGACTTTAAAGATTATTACCAAAATTCACGCAAGTAACAACTCTTTACTCTTCTGAACTCTTACCAACATTTCCAATACACAATTCCTAACATGCAACAGGAAATTTATTCTTCTAAACTACATTTTAACAATTTCTTTATCTTTATGAGCTCTGGTACAAATATTTCCAAATCTAAGAGACATAACTCTATCAAACCTTTAGCTTACGTACATGTACACTAAGACAATTAAAATCAAATGTTATGTTTTGAACCATTATGTTCTGTCTTGTATTAATTGTTGTGGATAGTATATTATTGAACACAGCCAATTTTAAGCCTTCTCACCATTCAAACCTTCTGATTCTTTCTAACTCTTCACACATCCCAACAGTTTTCTAAATTTAAAACAAAAATACAACAGATTCTTCTCAAGTCAATCGTAATTGCCTTTAAATAGCGCTGTGAAGCGAGTATTTAAAATTGCAAAAATGTTCTGTTTATGGGAGACTTAATTCGTCTCTTAAACGATAATACGTTATTTCTTGGGTTGAGTCATTAATATCCGGTTTTCTTTATCAAATTCATTCATTAAAGAAGTAAGTTTCAATTACATTTAATCAGGTATATATTCAACATTATTTGAAATAAAAGTATACCAATATAATGACTCATGTCTATAAGTGTGAGAGATTTTTTTGCTTTCCATCTGCATTGGTGATTCTAACCTCCAGGAGAGTGACTCGTTGAGTCTTCTCGGTCTAACTTTTTTGTATGAAGTGAAAATATTATATAGGATCAACTACTAAATCTGCTACTAAGAAAGTTGGTTCTCTATGTGGTGTTAGACAATGGTTCTAACCAAAATCCATCTTACACATTTATAAGTCTACCATTCATTGCTTTGAATATTCTTGTCACATCTGCTCTGGTTCTCCTACTATATACGGGTTGTCCCTAAAAATTGACATAATTTCGCAGGCTAATAATTTTGACAATTCTTCTTGAAATAGCCTCAAATTTTCACATAATTCATAGAAACAGATCAAGATTTTATATGTAATGGAAGACGACAGTACGTGCTTATCTCAATGAAAATCTACCAGCGAGATGGATCGGGCGTTGTGAAGATGAAGACAATTATCTAATGAAATGGCGGCCGCGGTCACCGACCTCTCTACATGTGATTTCTTTTTATGGAGATATGTGAAGGGATTGGTTTATATACCACCTATTTTTGCTAGCATTGATGAACTCAGGCAAAGAATCACTTCTTCACTGTATAATGTTATCGGAGGCATGCTACAGAGTGTTTGACAAGACTTTAACTACCAACTTCACGTGTGTCCTGTCACATACGGTGCACGTATTGAACACTTATGAAATAGGTCCCATAATAAACTTATGATGTTCAAAACCTAAACTGTTCAATTTCTTTGAGCTAGACTTAGTAGTTTTCAAGTTAATTGCATTTAAAATGATGTCAGCCTGTATTTCAATATTTTTGATAAAATCCAAAGAAGAAGGGGCAGTTTTTTGGGTCCTGCCATAACATCCTGGCTTTAGTCCCCTTACCATCACAATAACTTAGCATCCCTATGCCTTTTCTATAAATACTTTCACGATAAATGTTATGATGAACTTTCGTCGATGGTACCTAGACACCATGAATTAAAGATTTATACTAGATTGGCGGTACGGTCTCATCATTTTAAATTCAAATGGCTAGATATAATCATATGTTTTATGCTAATAGATGCACTTCCCGCTTGTGGAACTAACTTCAGGCTTTTTGATTCCAAGAAATTTCCGATATTCCAGAAAATAAATGCAATTTTATCTTCAGGCTGCTTTTTTTTTTGTTGTCTTCCGCAATGTTTTCTTCTCAAATTTTACGTCTTAGGGGCTTTATTGCTTCGCTTGAGGTGAAATGATTTATAAAAAATTACATCCATCACTGATATAGCCTTATGCCAAGATTAGCAGGACGAGGTCACTACTATCAAAAATACCTGAAGGTGCCTGTTTTTATATTTTAAATGGGGACAATTGAATGAACACAGTACCCTCCTACTCCTGCTTCTCATCCCTGCATCATCATCATCGTCATCATCGTCATCATCGTCATCATCATCATCATCATCAACTGTATGATGAAATGTCACTGCATACCTGAACTGTTCCTTAAACATAGTTCGTTTGAATGTATAGCGTCTCTGGGGCAATGAGATGTTTTGGAGCCTATCCCCCTCCAGTCGATGTCCTCTAGGATCTAACATCTCTTGGTTCCGGCCATGTGTCCTTTGATTAGATCGAGGAACCTCTCACCTTGTTCATTGTCTTCAGTTTAAGTGACCGGTTTATTTATGATACTGATGAGTGTCAAGATATTCTCCTCACCATAAATACTTGAGAGAGGAACCGGTTTAGTCACCGATGAGATTACCAAATGACAGATAGTAATGGTTTATCTGATACCAGGTGTAGTCATAAAATAACCTCATATTAAAAGATCAATATACTTTGTTTCAGTTCTTATAAAAAAATGCTGAGAAAATTGTGTTCATACTGAAACATCCTGCCTGAGTTTTCGGACCAAATTTCTTAACTTTATATTATTCCCCAAAATTACACATAAATATACAAATAAAAAAGAACATATAAACAATGTCTTTTTTTTTTTTACTAAATTCCTCCTCTGTTAGTCGCGTACTCTCCACTGACGAGTATGGAATTTCAACTCTAAAACCTGGTCATTATGATATAATTTTTCCCTTTTGTTTGTTTGTTTGTTTGTTTGTTTGTTTGTTTGTTTGTTTCTTTCTTTCTTTCTTTCTTTCTTTCTTTCCCACCACTACTACGAAAGCTTATCCTTTCTTCTTCTTCTTCTTCTTCTTCTTCTTCTTCTTCTTCTTCTTCTTCTTCTTCTTCTACATTCACTTATAGTATATTCTTTCTTTGTTTCTTTGTTTCTTTCTTTTCCCACCACTACTACGAAAGCTCAGCCTTTCTTCTTCTTCTTCTTCTTCTTCTTCTTCTTCTTCTTCTTCTTCTTCTTCTTCTTCTACATTCAATTATATTATATTCTTTCTTTGTTTCTTTGTTTCTTTCTTTTCCCACCACTACTACGAAAGCTCAGCCTTGCTTCTTCTTCTTCTTCTTCTTCTTCTTCTTCTTCTTCTTCTTCTTCTTCTTCTTAATCTTTTAGGGGATTAAACTAAATACTGACCTAACTTCATTGATCAAATGAAAACAAGTTTCAGTCTGATTTGACAGTAAATACGGTCTATTACGGTCAAATTGTAGTATAATATGGTATATTAAAAAAAGTTTAGAAAAAGGTCCTTACTAACTGGTGTAGAAAATTAACTTACAAAGAATCGTTATCCAATCATCTCATGTCATTCTGGTTAACTTACCCGAATACTGCGCCCCAGTAACTGGTCACAAACGTAGGATAGAACTCGTTATAGAAAGTAATTGATGTAGTCCAAGACGTCAATATTCGCTCATTGATGTGATCCTAAAATATCACTTCTGGCCATGGCTTCAGAGTGACGCCACCAGTCAAGTAACTAAACAAAATCACCAGAGGAAAAATAACGGTATATTCCTGGCAATTAACAAACTAAATATAAGATATAACGGCATGAAGGGGGCGATACTCAGGTAAGTGTGTCAGTGGATAATAATCCGTGACTGTTCACAAGAGAGAATTAGATAAGTTGGCGTGGCATCTAAGAAAATTACATCAATATGTAAGCTGGATATCAAGAAGAAATTGAACAGGCTTAATATTAAAATCCTCGGGATATTATGGAGAATAGGTAAGTGGGGTACACAGGGTCATATACGCAAGGTGAGAGCAAAAGGAAAGAGGAGTAGGATTTGTACTAGATAAATACTTAAAGAAATGTGTTCTAGGATATTCTTAACTGTCTAGTAAAATTATTCTGCCTAATCTAAAAAAAAAAACGTTTAATATGATCCGTATAGGCACTAAAAGTAAAGTATTAGGAGGAATAAATTTAAGAGTTACAGCACAAACGATAATGAGGGGTATCAATCGAAATCACCTAAAAATTCCATCAACACAGAATATATCAATGTGAAAGTACGAAAGAAAATAGATGGTGAAATAGTTGGCAAGTATTGAACCGCATCTCGAAACAGGGTAGAGAAAATTGGTTTAATTCTGTGCAGGAGACGGCCACATAATGACCAATAGTTAGTTGTAAGGCATCCAAGAATCTTGTGAACATTGGAAAGCCCAGGAGACACGGAAACGAGATCAATTGTATACCAATCAATAAAGGGTTCAGTATTGCGATTTTACAATGTAAAATATATCCAAGTCCCGACTGTGGCAGCAACCAGACTGAAATTACGGAAATTAAGCAACGCCTAACCTACAAAACAGAAGATTCTTGAATGACCCAAATTAAAAAGGGATGTATTCTGGAAGAGGTAAAAGGAAATATAATAACAGTGATAAAACTTTAAATACAAATTGCATCATTTAAGGTGAAGTTTTAGTGACACCGACTAATAAGACCATCCCCAGGAAAATGAAATAAGAACTTATTGAGAATATGAAAAACAAAAACAAGCTGCAAACAATGCCAATGAATAGTACAAAATGTAGAACGTTAAAACAAGTATTAATGAACAGTTGCAGGCAAGCAAAATAGTAATAAGATAGAATGATGTAACATCATAGTTAAAGCAAGTATGCATACAGGTATAAAATAAATAACTAAACAAAATATTTCTACTTGACAGGTTGCATAAACTCATATGCTTAAATGTGCAAAATATAAAAGAAAGATAGTCGAAATCGACATCGACTATACTGGAGAACTCTTTTCCAACGGGAGGAGGAAACCTACTGTAAACAAAAAATATGCAAGGGCGTTAAACATCAACATTGGTCAAGAGGAAAGGTAACAGAGCTAGACATTATAGAATTGTAATTTATCAGCCTTAGACGATATCGGAAGGAACATGAGGAAATCAGTGAACATAAATTTGAATGTGCCCTGTTTGTGTCGTATTTTCCAAGTACACTTTCCTTATTATGTGTCCTAGAAATATCAGTTGACTTTTTTTATATTAAGCATAATTGTTCATTTTGTTTCCATTTCCTATAAGACTGTCGTTGCTCAAATGTCAAAACCATTTTATTCTCAGCATCCTTAACTAGAATCATATTTATGTTGCTTAAAGTCTCCTCTTCAATCTGTGAGGGGATTGGGCAGTTTTTACTGCCATATAGGAGGACTGATATTGCGTAACAGTTCAGTACACTTTTTTTCGTTTGTAATGAGATTTGCCCAATTGCTTAATACTTTGCTAAGCTTTTGGAAGGCAAATATAGTTAACGCAATTTCCTCGGTTAAAACACTTCCACGTTAATTACATTTTCTTATTACTATTATTTTTTATATCTTCAATTCCTAATTTGCATCCTGGACACTTCCTATTGCTGACAACCATACATTCTCTCTTCTTATGTTATGTCCTCTCTTCTTACGTTTCCTCACTACCTTCTGTAAGATTCTCTGCAGTTTCCTTTCTGTGTCTGCTAGCAAAACCGTTCCATCCTCATGTCTTATGCTGTGACGATTTGATAGCACATAAAAATAGAAAACTGAAAGAAGTCCTGGATATATTAAAACTTATGGCATGGAGAATGAATTATTCGTCAATTACAGCCAGAAAGAATATGCAGTTTTGATTAAATAGAATACCTCAAGAAGGAATTTACGAATTGGAGATGTTAAATTCAACCTGTTACAGAAATATATTTAGTGATTCTTGATAAAATCTGAAGAAGAATCTTGAATATTATTAATCATGAGCTGGTGATCCGGTTTAAGTCACTTGCCCACTAACGTAACATATATTCCTTCCGAAATTTCTGTAATTATTTTCAAGGTTTTCGTTTTTTTTTTGTTTTTTTTTTGTTGAGCTACCTTCTTTGGTAAGTCAACTTTAAGGATTTAAGTGCTTTATTAAATTGGCAGCTAGCTGTCATTATTTTAGATTTGGAATTGTTAGATATAACTTTAAGTTTCAAACAATCTAAATAAAATGTTAATCGTTATCTTCTGCCTTCTTATTTCCTATTCTTTTATTGTTCCTTCTCCGTGAAAATGATTTTTTTCTCTCATATACTTTCACCCTCAGTCTTAGTGGCTTTTTGCCTTGCTTGGAGTGAAATAATTACGACAAATGTAAATATCTATGAAGTGTTGCAATAGATGACATAAATTATAACACTGAAATCAGAAAGCATCTTTAGAAGAGTGGCTGAACCGTTTCAGAAGGTAAACAAGGATTTAAGAAACAGAAAAATAGTGTTAGAATCGAATAAAAGAGCTTATAACTGAATGAAACTTGAACAATTTTCACACAAATGAAAAAGAGACGTTAGGTGATAGGAGATAGGACAAAAAATTCTGTAAGTATAAATTCCCGAATTATGTGACGAATGAAGAATTTTTAATGAAAATTGAAAGGAAATTTCAAGAGCCACTCAATATAGAGGGGTACTGTATAGTGTTTAAAGATAAGGTAATAGAAATCAAGAAGTGCAATTTATGAGTTTATCTATAAAAGATAACTATTAAATATTGATTGAATCTGTTAAGATTATAGTGACAGAGAACAATTTTTATATTCTTTTCCTATTCCCATATAACTATATTCAAAAATCACTTTCGTATTCCTTTTTAAACTCATTCTACCGCAATCAAGGCAATAAATCCACTAAGACGCAAGGTAGTTACTGTGTTTTTTTAGAATGGAAGAAAATATACTATTAAGGTGAAATGACAATAAACTGTCAATAATTAAGTATAGAGCAGATAACGTTTGCATTTAAATTGCATTTAAATTTTTGAAGATCAAAGTTGACTGGGAAGTCAGAAGCCAGAAGAGAGATTTACAACCGAGAAGTTTGATGGAAGAATGTTTTCGCATAGAACAAACGGTTACATTTAGACATTTGAAATCCGAAAGGACTAAACATTACTGTCAATCTATTACTGTACTTAATACATAAAATCTAAGTACCGTAGAACAAAGTTCAAGAGACAATTACCATGAGAGTATTTTTAGAAACGGCACAGGAAGTTGCGTTACGGTGATGGGAATTTGACTGAAACCTAACTGCTACGTCAGAACAAATCAAATAAGAGATTCTTCTTTGGACTTCATCAAGAATGTCTAAATATATAGCAGAAGAACCAGAACAGATGTGACAACAATATTCAAAACAAGGACGAAAGATAGATTTATAAATATATAAGATACATTCTGGCGAGAAGAAAATGTCTAGCTTTACTTAGTGAATTAAATTTCCCAGCTGTAGACTTAGCAATTAATTCAATATACAATTTCCACTACATATAAACAGAAAACCCTAGTCGGAAAAGGTGCAATGAGTTATTCTTCTGGAGGTTAGCATCAGCCATGCTCATGAAAGTTAAAAATGGTTCTAGCAGACAATTAAAATAGTTTTAGAGGCGTTAAAAAAAATATTTTAAATTTATTTTCATTGTTAATGTGCTTATTATTACAACGAAAATTATGTAATATTTTTAGCATATTATTACTCTTCGGACTATGTATCTTGATTCAACGATTCCTTAAATGCAAGGGGATTTTCACTGAAATCAAGTTGGTGCCATTTCTGCCAAGAATGTCGATGATCTTTCGGTGTGTTGACAGACTTACTCTTTCCACGATTCTGAATTTTATTATTTTAATTTATTTCTTTTTTTATATTTTTATTTTATTTTTTTTCGCAATTCGGAATGTTTATAAAAGGAGAATTTTGTTTTTTCTTTTAATTTTAAGACTTTATTTTTTTTATTGTTCTTCCTTTTCTTTCTACTGCTAAGGACTGGTAAACCGTAAAATAAAACAAATCAATACGTAAATCAGCCTTCAAACTCTACGTATTCTTTACATTTTCTTTTGCACAATAATATTGAACCATACTTATATGATGTCATTTTTAGAACTCTTCTTCTTTTTCATCATCCTCATCTCTTCATTCTTCAACTTCGTCTTAATTTTCTTCTTCTTCATCTCTTATTCCACCTTCTTCTACTCATTATTTTTCCTCTTCTTCATCATGTCTTCATCCTTCTTCTTCATCTCCTCTTCCTCCATCTTTTTCTTCTTGTTGTTTTCTGTATTTTTATACTTCATCATCTCCTCCTCCTCCTTCTACTTCATCTCCTTCTCCTCTTTCTTCTCTTTCACATTTTTCTTCTTCATCATCTCTTACGACTCCATTTAATCCTACTTCTTTTCTTCTTCTTCTTTATCTCCTCCTCCTCCTTCTTCATCATCCCCTCTCCCTCCTTCTTCATCTCCTCCTACTCCATCTCATTCTTCTTCTTCTTCTTCTTCTTCTTCTTCTTCTTCTTCTTCTTCTTCTTCTTTATCTCCTCCTCATCTTCCTTCTTCATCATCCCCTCTCCCTCCTTCTTCATCTCCTCCTACTCCATCTCATTCTTCTTCTTCTTCTTCTTCTTCTTCTTCTTCTTCTTCTTCTTCTTCTTCTTCTTCTTTATTTCCTCCTCATCTTCCTTCTTCATCATCCCCTCTCCCTCCTTCTTCATCTCCTCCCTCCATCTCATTCTTCTTCTTCTTCTTCTTCTGCTGCTGTTTTATTTTTTCCTCATTTTTCCTTTAATTCTATTTTGTTCTCTTATTTTACCTGTCTTCATTTCGTATCAAAAATACACTTTGATGTTAGTTTTCCTAAGATGGAACATATTCAAATAATCAAATTACGCATATTAGCTAAACTTGCCCCCAGTCGTCTTCCACGTCCGACTGCGATAAAATTATTCGGGAAAACCTGGCGAAATATGGCATTGATCGATGATGAAGAGAAACCGATTCGTCGTCATGCCTTTAATTCCAAATGGAGCAAATAAGCTCTACAGAACGTCTCATTTGAAACGTTCTTCAAAGAAAATATAGATATCTAAATATCAATAATTATTTTTTAATCACTATTGATCAGTAAATTCGATTTGGCAAAGGAAAAATCATTAAATTTTACGGCCCAATTATAATACGTAATATAAGGAAATAATTCAAAATACGTCGAATGTAAATTTGATTAATGTTTCCGCGCAGAGGAAAAATACAGAAGGCTTTCTGGCTTCATTTCCTTTTTATGCAGATAAAATTAATTCGTTTATGAAGAAGTTTAAAATATTGGTATTTACTCGTCTCAGCCTCGTTGATAATAGACAATAAAAACGGGAAATTAGTATTTCTTTGCGTCGGATATATGAGAAGTCTCAAACAGGTTTTCAAAACCGAAATTAACACCGTTTGAAGAACCAGCTACTGCTTTCTCATGAGTATGTTGTAAGCAATTTGTTTAACCATTAACACACACACACACACATATATATATATATATATATCAAATACATTTTTATGTTTAACGTTCTTTTTTATAGATACAAGTATTTAAGTAAACGCTCTGTTTTATAATAAACAGTATTAAATAACATTTACCGGCCTGAAATAGAAAATATTCGTCTTTTGACAGGATTCAAACCTGCATCCTATACGGAACCGTCATTTACGCTGACGTGCCTTTACCGACTCGGCCACAAAGGAGCGTTCGGTAGGCAAGGTCGAATTTACTGCTTATAAACTTCAATCTTCCATGAATCTCGTACATTCATAACTGCTCTGGCGTATCAAATGTAAACAAATGTCATATAAAGAAATGGACAAAGTCCGCCAATTTATTTATCAAAAGAGATTTTTATATGTTTAACGTTCTTTTTTATATATGTCAAGCGACGAAATTTGGATAAAATTTTCGACATTCAGGCCGGTAAATTTATTTTACTGTTTATTATAAAAGAATTTTTATGTTTAACGTTCTTTTTTATAAATAAATTGTCATATATATATATATATATATATATATATATATATATATATATATATATATATATATATATAAACAAATGTTTGGAGGTACAAAATTTATAAATAGTTTTAAAAACTAGGAAACCATTGATTTTAATATTAAAAGTCTCTAGAGCCCTTTCAGCCAACATCTCATCAGGAGACAATCGTTGGATTAGCGAAATGAATAATAGCGATATTGAAGAGCAAAAAAAGGGGAAACACACTAAAATAACGAACAAGTATATATACTTGTAACGAGGAAGGGTTATCGTGTAAATAAATAGCGAGGGACAGTTAAAATAAAATATCCCCCAACAGATTCAGAGACCTTATAAATTCTTTCTGCCGGCAGAGAGAAGGTTTTTAAATCCTATACAGACCGATTCCAAAATCTTCAAATGATTATTGAATCGGCTGTATGAATAATTCTAAACCACTCTTTTTTATACAACTTGGCACAAGCTATATTCTCAACTAAATGTTGAGCAATAGCCGATTCCATATTCATGGGGGGAAGATAGCATATTCTATCTATCTTACCAAGTCGTATTTTGGAAGGAACGTGCTGATTAATTCTAGTTTCCAAATGCAAGGTTGTACACCCCACATAACCAGCAGCACACTGGCAATTAAATTCATATACTAAATTACTCAATTTGATGTAGGGCAATTTATTTACACGATAACCCTTCCCTCGTTACAAGTATATATACTTGTTCGTTATTTTAGTGTGTTTCCCCCCTTTTTTTGCTCTTCAATATCGCTATTTTTCATTTCGCTAATCCAACGATTGTCTCTGATGAGATGTTACTGAAAGGGCTCTAGAGACTTTTAATATTAAAATCAATGGTTTCCTAGTTTTTAAAACTATATATATATATATATATATATATATATATATATATATATATATATATATATATATATATATATAGTTTTCTCGTTAATAATTCAGGGTAAGGGCTTGTGACATCTATGTAGTAAAAAATGTATATTTTACAATTTATACATACTAATCAGAGTAACCATTATAATTTTGTTGGATTAATAGCGTATTGTGCCACAGAAGAGAAAAGTAGCAGCTGATATATTTTATTGAGGGTAGGCACCACCTATGTTGCTTAACCAGTCAGCACTTATATATAAGTGGACATTTACGTTCACTCCCAGTCTGTTTCACGTTTAAACGCAATCTGTAGACCAATCATTTATTACATATATATTTGGTTTTATTAATTCTCGCAGGTAATTTTTTTATACAATATTTTCCTGAACGGAAATACATTACGATTTGAAAAACAAGGAAATTAAGATGCCATTACTTTTTAAATATTGATGTCGTATTTCAATTATTATCATAAAAGTGTCATATTAGCTAGAGGCTGAAAATCAATTACTGCTGCCCTGTACAATAAATAATTGATCTATTAGTGTACACGCGAACATACACAGGAACACGCATACATATTTACGTACACAGATGACCACATATCCAACATAAATACATACATACATATATATATATATATATATATATATATATATATATATATATATATATATATATATATACTCACTAATAGAAACATAGACACAGACACACTATACATATTCTCTATACATGAATAAGTTTATGTTAGTAGTATTTGTTTAATTTAATTTCTCGTCTTTGTTTGTTTCATTGTATTTGTTATAACTAATTAATTTCATCTATAAATGATGAGGCGGAATACTTTGCTCGTAAATTATCTTCCAACTTTATGATTTTATTTTTTCAACTCCTGTTGAATGAATCAGTCAATAAAAAGAAACCATTTTCACGTACAAACCTAAAATGACAAATATAATCGTAAGCCTATATTAAATTAAGCTATTTAACGTCGAGAAAATACAACCGCCAGCAAAAAAAAGACAAATATTTATTTAGCAAACATAGATCTTCACGTTATTTTTTTTTATTTCGCCGGAAATAAACTAGTAACAGATAAAAACCCCCAAAATATTTTATTTAATGTCTAGTTAATTCTATTTACCTCTACATGGCTTTAAAAACTACCATACATTTAATTAGTTTACTCTTGATTGCCTAGACTTATGAAGAACGTACTGTACTCAAACAGAAATATTTTTGTAGTTTATCTGTCATTAGTGTAAAATAATAATACAAGAGAAACTTTATCTATGTGCTTTAATTCCATCATTTACAAATGGGTACAATGTGACCTAAAATTAAGCAAGTGGTCTAAAATTTTAAGATTCTTTTATAAAAGCACATAACTGAAAAATGAAGCTTTCTTTCCAAACCAAAGATTAATAATTCATACCCAAAAAGGACCGAATTGCCATTACACTGTAAGAAATTTCTCCATGTTTTGAGAGCAAAGGTTCAATAAGGGAACATTCTCGAAGTGACAGACCATCTTTGGTTAGGAATGAAAGGGTTTTTGAACGAGTAAGTGTGTATCGAAGAAACTCCACGCCCCAAAACTTGAAGTCGGTCTCGACAGCTCGGATCTCTCGGACGTCAGACCAACATTTTTTTAAATGCATCAACCTGTTTCCGACAAGGGCTACAATCCAGGTTGACAAACAGATTTTGGACAGAATAATTATTTAAAGTTGCATTATGTACTGGCCACTAAGTTTCC
This sequence comes from Acanthosepion pharaonis, assembly GCA_903632075.3. Taxonomy (NCBI): domain Eukaryota; kingdom Metazoa; phylum Mollusca; class Cephalopoda; order Sepiida; family Sepiidae; genus Acanthosepion; species Acanthosepion pharaonis. The sequence continues at coordinate 477,756 of CAHIKZ030000946.1, forward strand.
TGGGTTTGATAAAACGGGAGTCTTTCCTATGCGGTGTTCCCAAAGAAAAGGTTTATGTCAAAAAGCCTCATACTCCCTAATAATTAAAATACACCATTCACACAGACACAAAAACATGATCTGAAAATATGAGAGAAATGCCGTAGAAAATTGGTGCCACTTAAAATGAGTGCCACTAAAAACAGATGTCATGTAAAATGTGTGCTGCTTATAATATATTTCAATTAAAATCGGTGTCACTTAAAACGGATACACCTTAACATCCACGCCACTTAAAATGGGTGCCCCTTAAAATTGGTGCCACTTAAAATTGGTGCCACTTAAAATGGGTGTCATTAAAAATAGATGCCACCTAAAATGGTTGCTCCTTAAAATCAATTTCACTTAAAATGGGTGTCACTTAAAATGGGTACACCTTAACAACCATGCCACTTAAAAATGATAAACTAAAAAAAATAGATGTCATGTAAAATGTGTGCTGCTTATAATATATTTCAATTAAAATCGGTGTCACTTAAAACGGATACACCTTAACATCCACGCCACTTAAAATGGGTGCCCCCTTAAAATTGGTGCCACTTAAAATTGGTGCCACTAAAATGGGTGTCATTAAAAATAGATGCCACCTAAAATGGTTGCTCCTTAAAAATCAATTTCACTTAAAAATGGGTGTCACTTAAAATGGGTACACCTTAACAACCATGCCACTTAAAATGTGTGCCACTAAAAACAGATGTCATGTAAAACATACTTATAATATATTTCAATTAAAATCGGTGTCACTTAAAACGGATACACCTTAACATCCACGCCACTTAAAATGGGTGCCCCTTAAAATTGGTGCCACTTAAAATTGGTGCACTTAAAATGGGTGTCATTAAAAATAGATGCCACCTAAAATGGTTGCAAAAAATCAATTTCACTTAAAATGGGTGTCACTTAAAAAACACCTTTAACAACCATGCCACTTAAAAAATGTGTGGCACTAAAAATAGATGTCATGTAAAATGTGTGCTGTTTATAATATATTTCAATTAAAATCGGTGTCACTTAAAACGGATACACCTTAACATCCACGCCACTTAAAATGGGTGCCCTTAAAATTGGTGCCACTTAAAATTGGTGCTTAAAATGGGTGTCATTAAAAATAGATGCCACCTAAAATGGTTGCTCCTAAAAATCAATTTCACTTAAAATGGGTGTCACTTAAAATGGGTACAATTTAACAACCATTAAAAAATAAAAACAGATGTCATGTAAAATGTGTGCTGCTTATAATATATTTCAATTAAAATCGGTGTCACTTAAAACGGATACACCTTAACATCCACGCCACTTAAAATGGGTGCCCCTTAAAATTGGTGCCACTTAAAATTGGTGCCACTTAAAATGGGTGTCATTAAAAATAGATGCCACCTAAAATGGTTGCTCCTTAAAATCAATTTCACTTAAAATGGGTGTCACTTAAAATGGGTACACCTTAACAACCATGCCACTTAAAATGTGTGCCACTAAAAATAGATGTCATGTAAAATGTGTGCTGCTTATAATATATTTCAATTAAAATCGGTGTCACTTAAAACGGATACACCTTAACATCCACGCCACTTAAAATGGGTGCCCTTAAAATTGGTGCCACTTAAAAATTGGTGCCACTTAAAATGGGTGTCATTAAAAATAGATGCCACCTAAAATGGTTCCTTAAAATCAATTTCACTTAAAAAAATCAATTTGCCACTTAAAATGGCCACTAAAATAGATGTCATGTAAAACTTATAATATATTTCAATTAAAATGTCACTTAAAACGGATACACTCTTAACATCCACGCCACCTAACTTAAAAACATTAAAATAGATGCCACCTAAAAATGGTTGCTCCTTAAAATCTTAAAATGTGCCACTTAAAATGTGTGCCACTAAAAAATAGATGTCATGTAAAAATTAAAATAATATAATGCCACGCCACTTTAAAATGGGTGCCTTAAAAATTTGCCATTTAAAATTGGTGCCACTTAAAATGGGGTCATTAAAATAGATGCCTTAAAAAAAATCAATTTCACTTAAAATGACACTTAAAATGGGATGCCATTTAAAAATGTGTGCCACTAAAAAATAGATGTCATGTAAAATGTGTGCTGCTTATAATATATTTCAATTAAAAACTTAAACGGATACACCTTAACATCCACGCCACTTAAAATGGGTGCCCCTTAAAATTGGTGCCACTTAAAATTGTGCCACTTAAAATGTCATTTTGCCATAAAACTAAAATCAATTTCACTTAAAATGGGTGTCTAAAATAATAACAACCATGCCACTTAAAATGTGTGCCACTAAAAATAGATGTCATGTAAAATGTGTGCTTATAATATATTTCAATTAAAAAATGTCACTTAAAAAAATTAAAATGGGTGCCCTTAAAATTGGTGCCACTTAAAATTTGCCCTTAAAAATTTTGCCATATAAAATAACTTAAAATGGGTACACCTTAACAACCATGCCACTTAAAAATGTGTGCCACTAAAATAGACTGTGTGTAGCATAATATATTTCAATTAAATCGGTGTCACTTAAAACGGATACATTTTTAACATGCTGCTTAAAATTGGTGCCAATAAAATTGGTGGCACTTAATCATTAAAAATAGATGCCACCCTAAAATGGTTGCTCCTTAAAATCAATTTCACTTAAAATGGGTGTCACTTAAAAATGGGCACACTTAAAAATGCCACTTTAAATGTGTGCCCTTAAAATCAATGCCACTTAAAATGTGTGCCCCTTAAAATCAATGACACTTAAAAATGGGAGCCATTTAAAATAGGTGTTATATAAAATCTCTCTCACTGTGTGTTAATGTATTTTTTATAACTACTCTCTATAATATGGTACTGTGAAATAAAGTTAAAAATTAAAGGAAATCTTGAATTTTGAAATAACTTGGTGACTTTGGGGACATGCTGCATAAGCAAACATGTAAGTTAGAGATCGATATCATCAATGATTGCATCAATAAAATGTGTCGTGGGGGAATAGATTAAACTGCAAATGTATCTATAGGAAGAATAACCATGAACAAGAGATGCAGTTAATAAAATATTTACATGAATGTTTACTTTCTTTAATTCTATTTAGTGGAGTAGCTTATAGTTAAACAACTGCAATATATTTAATATTAGCTTAATCTTATTCAAAATATCTTTTACTAGATGTCGGTTCGGTTGTGACAAAGAAACTGGAAAAATAAACTCTTGGCGAGAAAAAAAAAAGAATCATAAAACGAACGTTGAGAAAAATGTTCCCTAGGGTGCACAGTGAATGACAAATTATTAACCAAATTCTGATTTTGATAGCAACCAAGATGCATGTAAATAATTAAATGTCCAGAAAGGGACAAAACGTATCAGTTCGAATCTCTACGAAACGATAAATAATTTCAGTGCTACCTCGCAGAACTCACTAGACAAATTTTGTGAAAGGTAACACTGATTAGATATATGCAATATTAGGAAACAATTACAAAAATTATAGAAACCTGAAAAAAACTCTTAAATTATAATACAATAGATGCAACATCGACTCAATTTGCAAAAATATATACGCCCAAAAGTTTATACATACAACTGGCAACTTTAAGTAATGCATTAGATATTTCAGCAAAAATCTAAACTGATACAAGACAAAATAATTTCCCATGTTAAAGGGTTCTAGTTAAAATATTTGCCATGTATATAATAACGAAAGTGTGATAGCCTTGTTGGGTTGCATTTGTGGGAAAGTGACTGCAGGATAGAAAATAAATACAAATTGTCTGTACTGAGATAACGTGATGTAATGGGGAAAAATGGCTTTGCTTTTCAGATTCAGTGTGAAGAAAATATGTCGAAAATATGTGCACATTCATAATAACATTTCGGCCGGGAAAATTCTAGCCGGTGTTATTCATTACCAAATTGGTTAAAAACGTCGAACTCTTATATATTATTCTCATCACTCTGTAGAACAAACTCTCTGTTGCTTGAAGTCACTTGTGTGTCTCTAATGAATTTATCTCGCGTTCACTGCTCTATAAGACGATAGATGTTAAATAACAAGTCAGTACTCCTTCCTTCTTTAGGAGTTCCTATAGTTTCCTTTCAGTGTATACTCTCAAAACTGTGCCATTTGTATACCTAATGTTGAGTGACCGTCAAAAATGAATCATGTGAGGTATTCTAATTCTCTGAAGATTGTTTCAATTTAAAGTTTAAATAAATCGGAGAAAACATATCCATTTCTTTGTCCGTTTTTGTGCATTTACTGAATTCTTTTGCTCACGGAATACAGGCAGTTTGCTCTTAATATGCATTCTGGATTATTCTAATATTCTTTCCAAATAGATCAAGCTTAACTATCCGTCCTTGTATGGAATATTGCTGTCTTCTATGGCCTGGAACCCATTTGTAAGTCTCGAGGCACTCAACAAAATACAGAGACGGATATGCAATGTGATATGTCCTGATCTAGCATATATTCTACAGTCACTTTCTCACAGACGTGCCATGGCTTACTCTGTCTCTTCTAGAACAATTTTCACGGCAACTGTTGCGACGTAGTGTTTTCGTTGGTTCCCAGACTGCATAAATTGAAGCGATCAACTAGATTGGCCGCTTGCGCCCACCCTTTCACTAGGGAAACGGTTAAATGTCACCGTCTCGTCATCTCTCGCACTTCCCGTCTGTAGCATTCTCTTCCTCTTACTTGATTCCTTGATAATTATAATCTATAAAAATTCAAGTGTAATGTCAATCGGCATCTTCTGATACTTAATCATGTTCCCAGTCTTTCACTTTATCCTCTCCCCAAACAGCCCTCTTTATTCTTATTGTCTACCGTCTGTAACCCTTGTGTGCTAGTGATACTCCTGCCTTGCTTGGAGTGAAATGCTTAAAAAATATATATATATATATATATATATTGAAATCGAAAGTAAGATTGGCATGTATTAACATGAATAGAAACGCAACAGTAGAAAAATAATACTGTTAGTCTTAGATTATTTCGGGACTCATAGAAAATAGATATACGACAACGGCGAAACAACGGAATACATTGAGAAATCCTCATAGCGATGTAAACGATGTCATGTGTTAATGAAACGGGTTCCACGGGACAGACTATTAAACGAAATAGTTAAGTAACTATGTTTATTATTATCATTCTAACGATTAAGACCATAGAAATGTTAAACCTAAGATTGAGTATGAACACTATGGTTTTGTTCAAGACACTATACCAAGAAATGTTAATTTGATTAACAGATTTCTATCAGAAGAGGAAATGCAAATACCTTAATTATTGTATGTATGTTTCTTAACATACACATAAATATTTGATACGGAACGATGCAAATCCCTCCCTGAAAAATTAGAAATGTACCATTTATATATTTACAGTATTATTTGTATGTTGTGGATTCCGGGTTGAAATCCGGTACCTATAAATAATAAACGCTAGGAATGAATATAGGAAAATAATGCATTAACGCAATAATACAAACTGGTAAAGCAGGTTAGTAGTTCCAGGAATACGGGTTAGTAGCAAAATATCTATAGAGGCTTTGGTATTGAAGTATCGCTGTATGACTTCTTACTGAGTCTACGTGCTCGCTCACTGTGACTCCTACAACGCTGTTACCTCACTCTTCCGGTTACCTATAACATTTTACACTGTCACTCTGGACTCGACTCGACTCTTCGGCCTTGCTCTTGCAGTAGTATATGTATATACTGGGTGAGTTCATTTGTATAAAAAGGGGTGGGCCCCTCAACATTATATAGGAAAGCAATTTGAATAATCCGTAATCACTTATGAATATAAACTGCTTGTAAATCGATAGAAAACACGTTCAGACGAAATAGTAAAAAAGACTTGGAGAAGGAATATCTATCATTGGATGTATTATCACGTAGGGTGAGACTATCATGAGTGATATGTCCCGGAAATGGATATATTTGTTCGAAGTAGCAAAGTGGTTTTGGATACTGTAACCGGGTAGGACAATCTAGCAGCTACCCGTAATGGACTGGTACTCGTCATAGGCAATATGCATAGGCAATAGGCCTAGACAATAGACGTAGACAATAAGCGTAGCCAATAGGCATAAACTAATATACCTCCACATCCGTCTGTATTTATGGCTGACACCAGCCAATCATATTCCTGTAAGGGGGGAACTCAGGTGTATGCATATTCATTATATCAATGAGAGAACTAGAAATATTGCAAATATTTATTATTAGGTGTCATAATCTTAAAAATACTTGAAATATGTTTCACTACTTGAAATATGTTTTCTGATGGCGAAAACATTAAGTACTCTATAAAAACATGTAACGTAAATCTGGAAATATAGAAGAACACAGTAACGATTACCTTATAAAAATAGGGATAGTTACTCTTTCTTACTACATATAATTTCTATTATAAATAAAATATTTCCGTCAATTTCTCCCTCCACAATACGGGTTATATAAGCGCCCAACATAGAAACAACCCCAGAATCTCTCACATCATCGCTTGAGGTAGATCCACGTTTGAATGGAAGTACCCAAAGCCACATACCCACACGCTGATATTATTTAACTAAGTCCAGAAGTGAATAAACAATAGTTTTATTTATAAAATATTCAGTTTAATATTTCTATTATTTTTTTACACCGATAACATTAAAAGAGGAAACTTAATGGTGATAACAACCGTCTCCTTTTAAGGAAGCATTTGGGATTCAGAGACAAAGAATCAAATGCTACCGTCGGTTGAAATCTACTGCAATAACTTTTTCATGAAAATAGTTTTTCTTGAATTAAGAAACTGTTATCCCACATTCCAATACTGTTGGGTGTTTATTTCTTAAAATTTTGTTTGAAGTAGTGTAGAATATAGAAGTATTATCCTCTCTATGAGCAGCAAACTTCATCTGGTCGATGTTATTTCAATCATTGAAATTTGAAAAAAAGTGTTTGAGACTTTAGATATTCCTAAAGAAGTTGCTGGGCATGGAAGTTTTAGAAAGACCATGCTGAACTTGTTAAGGCCATTCCGATAAATACAAATGATCTTGCAGTTTGAAATAAAATAACATCCATTAGAAATTATAATTTTTTCAAAGTATATCCTCAAAACTGAAATCACTCTTGTAACTCAATATAATACACTTTTTCTTTTCTCATTTTGAACGATGACATTCATGGCATCCCATTCATTCAGATGCACAGGGCCTTGATCAAAAACAATTTCACGCGAATGAACCTTGGAGGTCTTCAATAGGATTGTCCTTCGATGGATATCATAGAATCACAATGAAATATCCTAAACAAAAGACAGAAAAAAATTTCACTTGATGAACTTCGAGAGCGGCAACATCTAAAATGGATAGCACAAGGAACTGGAAGAGTAAATAATAACATAATTATGAATAATACAAATATCAATAAAAGGTGGTAGAACTGAAAAAAATAATTTATGATAATTTCATTTAATATTCTTATAGACGTATACCAAATATAACGCTAAGTACTCAATTAATAAATATCAATTGCTTTCTAATTTCTCCATTATATATATATATATATATATATATATATATATATATATATATATATATATATATATATATATATCGATACAGATAGATAGATAGATAAATATTAGAGTATGAACAGATTTATACATATTTTCTATGAGTGTAAATACATTTATGCATATGTATAATAAAAATCATTAAATAAATGGTAGTAATCATTACTTTTTGTGTGTATATATATATATATATATATATATATATATATATATATATATATATATATATATATATATATATATATATATATATATATATATATATGAAGAAACAAAGTTTTAAGCGATGTTAACGACAAACTAAAGCAAGAATAGGTAAACGAAAAATGTGCAGAAATAGAAAGATTGAATACTAACGACAAAAGAGACATGCACAATCAAATAAGGCAACAAACAGGAAAAAAGTTATGCTCGTCAACAGGCTGCCTAAAATCAAAGGATGGGACGCTCATATTCGAGAAGGAAAAAATTCTGCAACGCTGGATCAATTACCTTGGAGAAATTTTCCACGACATAAGGGAACAGCCAGCAATGCACAGAACTACCGACGGACCTGGAATTCTGAAAACGGAAGTTAAAGCCGCACTGGCCAAATTGAATAGAAAAAAGGCAGCTGTACAAGACGGAATCGGAACGGAAATGCTGAAAGTCTTAGATGACTTTGGCGTAGAAAAGATCATCGAACTAACAAATGGAATCTACAACAGCGGGTATATACCAGAAGAACTCAGCAGATCTATCTTGTTAGTTATGATTAAGAAAACAGGCGCAAAATAAGGCTAACTCCACAGAACAATAAGCCTAACTCATCATCCATATTCTAATGAAGAGAGCGCGAATCAGAATCAGTACAACGATGTGTATATATATATATATATATATATATATATATATATATATATATATATAGAGAGAGAGAGAGAGGTTGTTTTAATTATGTGTCTACAGTTATAGGAATCTTTAATGTTTCAAACACGGTCAGCTAATTGTGGATGTGTTCATAGTTGATATCACTGAGTGTTGGCGTTTTCATTTTTATTAATAATGCTACCATTATTCTTAGTCTTTTCTATATATCTAAACGTGGCTATTATATTTGCGTTATCAATGTTACCGATAGAGATCGGTAGGTTTCCAGCACATCATATATGAGAACTAATTCTACTATGGTCAGAGAGATGTAACGTGCGTCTTGTTAAGCATCTTCCAATATGTTCCAGTATGATATTTTACGTATTTTGATTGGTCAGGAAAACATTCCTTAATTAATATGACTTCGTAAATAATATTAGTTCGCATATTTTTTCTTCTGGCAAGTAAATTATTATTTTTGACAATATTAGCATTTTTAATTTTTCTATAGTAGATAATTTATTTTTCTTTTTACTGCCGACTGGAATGCCTTACGAGGCTGGAATCCCGCTCTCACCTCTTCACTGTCGAAACTCCTAAATGTAGCCGTCTCTTATAGCTTCATGTCTCGCACCTCTCGCCTGTGGAACTCCGTTCCCTATTCCAGTTTCCCTGTGGGCTATAATCTCCAGCTATTCAAGTATAATGTCAATCGACATCTCCAGTTGCCTTGATCTATCCACTACCCTTCATCCTTTCTTCTATCACTCCTATCTGATCTTGCTCTAAATTTTCTGTAACCCCTTGCGTGCTAGTGGCTTCCCGCCTTGCTTGGAAATGTTTAAAAATAAAAATTGTGTGTGCGTGTCTGGGTGTGGGGTTGTGTATTTATATATATAAGTATATATGTGTGTGTGTGTGTCTATATATATATATATATATATATATATATATATATATATATATATATATATATATATATATAAGCAAATATATCCATATAGATCGAACAGTATGAAGAAAAGTATATACGGAAAAAAAACAAACAAAATTCCTTATATACAATTATGCTGTTTTAATGTTAATATGACAACGTCGGACGTTTCGGTCTAATAAACCATCTTCAGGACATATTCATAAATTATAACATTATCAATACAACATGACAAAGATGATGTACATAAGAACAAGACTTATCCAAACAGATAACTGAAAGTTTTATAAGGTCAGCGCTCCGTTTAAAAACATGGTCACGTTGTCGTCAAGAAGATGGTTTATTAGACCGAAACGTCCGACGTTGACATATCAACATTAAAACATATATAATTATATATATATATATTTTTATTTGTTTTTTCCATATATGCACACACACATACACACACACACAGATATATATATACATATATATATATATATATATATATATATATATATATATATATATATATTATATATATATGGATAAATGTAGCTGGTAAAGTTCTATTGCGAGCAGTTTCTTATTCTGCACGTCTCAATGGAACAAAACTTTTAGGCTCCATGCTTTCCAGCGAAGTTTTCACTTGAAAAAATGTAAATGCAATGTCAAACGCTTCCATATGGATTATTCTTTTTTCTTACTATTCATTATTAATGTTTCATACGCACTCTTTAGATCCTTTTGTCCCAGTGGCTTTACTGATTGTATGCTATGATACAGATTAAAAAATTATAGATATATATTACATTCTGATCATGATCTATCTCTCCATCTCTCTATAATCAGTCTGTCTCTCTCCCTCATATATATATATATATATATATATATATATATATATATATATATATATATATATATATATTTATAATAAATTATATATATATATGTTTGTATATATATATATATAAATGTGTTTGTGCGCCCATGAGTGTTTGTTTAAGACTTTGAGTAGTATATATATATATATATATATATATATATATATATATATATATATATATATGTTAACACATGGCATCAAGTACAATGAACCATTATTTTAATGCGGACTGTGTTAATTGATGAAACGCTGTTGTGAAATTTGAACTGTTAATGTTCGTGTCTACTAACCAACTATAAAATACAAGCATTAAAAACTTTCTCAAACCTGTTCTTAACAGACACTAATTAGGCTGACTCCGTATATCAAATATCTATATATATGCTCTTTTTACTGGCAGTAACATTTTAAAACACCTATGAGTTAGATGGTAAGGAAATGTTTTTACCTTAAGCAAGTTGCACTAGCCTAAACTCGTGTTAATTATATTCATGGCTTTTGAATAGATGCGTTGAGTGTCAAACGTTCTATCTCTCCTTTATCTGTGGAATCTCCAAGGAATTCAAATTGCTTTCCTGATGTATTTAAGTACGCGGCTCTGAAACAAGGCTTTCTCGTGACATTTATTGCATTGAGAATAAGCTCTTTCGACTCGGCCAAAAGTTAAGAAACGCCCTTCCAATGCCAACTATATGGGTGACACTAATAGATAATATATTTTAGATTTGGCTATCTTTTTTGTTTTTGTTTTAAATGAATTGCGTATGTGTTTCCGAATTGTAGGAGAATAACAGAATACTCAAGTTGATAGAAACCCTCTTCAGGATGAAGTTGGAAGATAGTCTTGACGATTGGTCTGTGGTGAATTATTTGCCGCAAATGTTCAAACCAAGCAGTCTGACTTATACTGTTCATTCTAGGTTGGCTTCTCTGCTCTTAAACCCTAGCCGACGGAAGGGAGGTTGGCTATTGCTTTCTCCAAGGGACTAATTTCATCTCTCTTTCAATATATATATATATATATATATATATATATATATATATATATATATATATGTAAAACACCTACTGAAAATTATAACGAAAACTAGATGATGTAGGCCATTGAATGACCCATGTCCTTTGTACATACATATGAAACTATATATTACTAAGTTTATATATATAAAAAAAAGACAAAGTTTACTAAATCAGAGAAATGAATTAGCTATTTTTGCCGTAACTGCCATAAATATTACTTAAATAATATTTAAATATAAAAGTTTAAAAATCGTAATATACATATACTTTGATATGGAAAAATAATTTTACTTACTATAAGTAATTCTAATAGATTTCCTTCTATTATAAAGTAATATAGTCTATTAAGACTAACAATGAAAATATTTTAAAGTTGTAATTAAAATTGTAGTTAAAAAAACAATTCTAAACTAAACTTCTTTTACTTAGTACTACACGCACTTAAAAGAATCCAATAAAACACCTACAGTAAAATAAAATTAATATGAAATTCCAGAAGATGTAAGCTTTTGAATGACCCATGTCCGTTGTACTTACATGAGAAACAAGATATTACTAGGTTTATATATATAAAAAATAAAAGTTTACTAAATCAGTGAAATTAAGTAACTATTTTTGCCGTCATTGTCATAAATTTTACTTAAATAATATTTAAATACAAAAAAAAAAAATTGTAACCTAATATACATACTTATATTTGATCTAAAAATAATTCTACATACTATAAGGGATTCTAATACATTTAATTGTTCTTTAAAATATAGTATATAAAAATTAAAATATTTCAAATCATAGTTAAATAAAACGTATTCTAACCTAAACACCCCAAAAAATTTTTAAATAGAAAAATAGAAAAAAATGCTGTAAGAATTTGTGCCGTTAACAAGAAATTTTTAAAAAATCTAGACGACATGCATTCAACGGATGTCAGATTTCATTGAAAAATACACCCCCCCTACCAAAACGTAACTAAAAACGGATACATCAAAATACAGACATAATGAACACACAGACACCCCTTTCTAGTTGAAGTAGATTTATCTATAACCTTGGAAACGTGAATTATGATTTTAGCTGTGTTTAAAAAAAAACACAGTAATTTTAAAACTTACTCCAAAATTCGCTTGAGGATGAAATGGAACTAATGTCTTTAATTTAATTACAAAATTAAATTCGTAGCTTTTAGCTTCCATTTTTGAAACATGGTTAGAACTGTGTAGCGAAAAAAAACATATTTTAAATAAATCAATTTATAATATATATATATATATATATATATATATATATAAAATATATTTAAAATATTGTTTATATATATATATATATATATATATATATATATATATATATATATATATATATATATATTGAACAATAAAAATATTAAAATTTAAAATCTTTGGACACACTGGGTTGTATATTAATAATCTTTCGTTTGTATTATTATTTCATTTCTAATGTTACCTACTCCGAACTTTTCTATTCTCTCAATTATAGTGGATTTGTCATGGGTTTTAATATCGTGTTTTTCTATGCGGAAATGTTGTTCTACAGGTAGTAATCATTCATGGGGAGTCGACTTAATTTGATTGCGATAATTATTAATTCTGTAGTGAAAGGGCCATTTTGATTTTCCTACATATTGTTTCTAGCATAGTGTGCATTCTAGGAGGTAATTTATGTTATGACTTCTACAGTTAGAGTCGTGGTAGATTTTGAAAATATGTTTAGTTACGGAGCTAATGAATAAATTTATGTGTCTAATGTGGTTGCAGCATAAGTTTCATTTGTTTTTACATGTCCCCTGAAATGTGGTTACTACCTATGAATTTTTAGGTTATATATATTGCAATATATATTGTAATTTCTGTCTGTCTGAATCAAGTTGCCGCCTAAACCCTTGACCGATATTGCTGAAATTTTGTATACATGTTAAACTGACATCCGCTTTGCTACTAAGCTAATCGGATTGCTATAATTGCTGTTATAAAACTCTATAATGGGACCGCTAGATTTTGCTCGAAACGTTGTTTCTGTTTATCACTGTGTTTAATCAAGGGAGATAACTTGTCTCGCAACCCTTTAGAAATTATGATACCCGTGTTACGAATGAATAACTCTTACATATCTTATAATTTGGGACAGATATACATATTTGATCAATTTAAAAAAAATAAGGGATGATATCAGAATGAGTCGCAGATTATTTTTTCAATAAAATATTTCATTTATTACAATAATTCACCATAATCTCTCTTTGAATACGATCTCCGCGGTGTCTTTACATTGCAAAAAAAAAAATTAAATCTTTTCGCCATGTGCATCATTAAACTCGCCAGGTTCGAATTTATTAAATACAGAGGAATTGGCTCGATTCATTCGGCCATTTAAACGTAAAATAACATTTAAATTGAGCCTAAAGGTCATATCGGTGTAGTTGTTGATGCTGTTGTCTGTGGAATAACAACCTGCTTGGAGGACACTTTGTTGCGACATAACATCTCTGTGAAAAACAAAAAATCTAGCTGAGGAAATTGACATCCTTGTTTAAAAATCAAAACTTCCTTCATTAGTATGAGCGAAATATCCTCCGTTAAGTTTTACTTTTAATTAAGGTTAGAAGATATCCATTGGAATCCCGATGAAAACCGAAACTGAAATCCAAAAGTAAAGATTAAAGAATTTTACTCGATTCAATATTGAAATCTCTATATATGATCAATCAGTTTGGCAGATATATTTCCTATAACGTGGCAGTGTAATTATTTGAATTAAATTGAATTTAATTAAAATAATTATATTGAAGTTTTCGGCTCTTGTTTTGAAACATGAGAACTCTTATGTAGCGTGTTGGAATCATATTTTTAAAAAATAATTATATTTATGCTCTACTTTTGTATCGAGCAATATTTTTTAAAAATAATAACAAAAATAATAAAGAACTTTGGATTATTTAACTAACGAATTCTTTCCTATATATATATATATATATATATATATATATATATATATATATATATATATATATATATGTGTGTGTGTGTGTGTGTGTGTGTGTGTGTGTGTGTGTGTGTGTGCAGTGTTGCATGTGTGTGTGTAAACTTGAACGATATCAGGGATAGAGAGTTTGTGGATATAAATTGTACTTTGAAATCAAGGTCTGTTTCGTGTTTGAATTTAATATTCAGGCTATATGTCTTTTGTGGTAGCTGGTCTATTTATTAGAAAGCTCAAGTATTTCCGTTTTTTAATTATCCTAACGGTAATTGGTTATGCGGTACTGATTATATACAAAGTTATTTTCAAGTCTATTAAGTAGACATAATTGTGGGCCAGACAACGGTTATTTGTAAGTATTGTATAGTGGTTTTTGAAAAAATTAACTCCTCATAATTCATTTCTTAGGTTAATTTGTATTTAGTCATTAATATTAACTGTTGTCCATTATTATTTTGAGATAAGTTCTGCTCAGGCATTTAGTAATCTGTGTGGGTGTGGGAAGATATTCATTGTTATTTTCTCCTCCAAACAATATTTACAATTTTGGTATATATATATATATATATATATATATATATATATATATAGGCTAGACATCTCAACTCATCAGTGAAAGGCTAGACATTAGTCGGAGAATCTATTGCTAATTCGTTTAGCACGGTAATGAAGGACTGTTAAAAATATCGATTCGTTTTATCGAAGAGTATTGCATTCAACCTGTTTTGTTAAAAAACATCACACTTGTGAGATCTCGACCTGTTTTGTTTTGTGTGTGTGTGTGTGTGTGTGTGTGTGTGTATGCGTGTGTGCGTGAGAGAGAGAGTATTTCTGTGTGTCTAATGTTGACTCTTCAAATGATAGGAAGTTGTATTTAACACATCTCTCTTGAGTTTGTTTATTTAGAGTTGCTATTCTCCTAGACTATGGACTAACCAATCTGAAAATTTAATCTATAGTAGGAGAAAGAAATCTTTACATATTTTCCAAAGTTAATGGCGCGATGCAAGCGAAAGAGAATCATTCAGATTTTGAACTCGTCATAAAGATTTTACTTTTTTCTACGAGGACGCTTACACAAACTACACACGTGACGTCAATTTTTTTCTTTTTTTTTTTTGCCTCCCTGTGCTTGCGTCTCTGTCATACTAACTCAATTAGAAACAGGACTTGCGATCTATCAGTCCCGGAGTACCACAACATATCGCCGGCTTGCTAGGCCTGTGGCATAGATTACAACACCTGATAATCTCTAGCGGACAACCATCTGAGTACTGATCAGTGTTACAACACAATATACCCTAAACCGGCACCGATAATATACATTGGTATTTTGTATGCAATATTAACACAGATGATATAGACGATGATGTCGGAGTGAATGGGCGTATTTTTCATTGCTCAAGAAAACGATATCGTATTTTAAGAATAGGGATGACTTTAATTATCCATTTTTTATTGTTATATTTTTGTTTATGATCTTATAATTTTCTTATATTACGCCCTTACCATGTTTAAGTTTTAAAATACATTGTTTTAAAAATAAGTGTTTTTTTCAAATTCTCTTACATTATTCAGAATGTATCTTATCACTAGGAATTGTTATATTAGGAATATTGAATGCATTGTATTTGTTAGATTACTTATAAACAGGCATGAATCATGTTATATTTATATATATATGCAATGTTTCTTTTCTTTCTGAAAGAGGACGGTATTGGCGAAATTGTAGAAAATTAATTTCGGGTCGTAAAATTTCTTTTGTTTATTATTGACTATTTATTCAGTATCGTTGTATTATTTATTTGCCAATAAATTTTATTGTTGTCTTTTTCTTATTTATTGTTAGTAGCGGCGTAACGTTTCTCTCTGCGCAAGGGCGTATTTTCAAATTTGTAGGAAAGCTTTTGTTTACTTATTTTTATCCAGCAGTGGATTATGGGAGGTACTGTAGAGCAATGGATAGCGGATTAAGGAATCGGAAAGCCGAGTTCGAATTCCAGTTGAATCCATTAATTCTATTTACCTGCAAATACCCTATTCTTCTCCCACCAGCTATTCGTGGATATCTGCACAGACCGAGTTCTATACATTTGGGTGGAAACTGGTCTACCGTAGAAAGAAATGGCAACCTACTGCGGGAAAAATCTGCCTCCTCAGTCATGTATGGAAAGATACGTGATTGCCTAAGCATGTATTACGCATGGCACATAACTGATTGGATTATATCCTTTAATATTTATCTATCAAAAATTTAATTTTAGCAACAAGAATAATAAATGATTATTATATATTTGAGGATAATCTTTTTCTTGTATTAGTTTTATTTTCTTCTTTTCTTCTTTATTTATTCATTTCTCATTGCCATTAAAATAATAATAAATCAACATGATACATTTGGTAACGAACTGTTCACTCTGACATCCAGAGTAAATATATATGGTCGTTCTTTGTCATGCTAGAGGGCTTACTTGTTTCAGTGATCCCAAGTACGAAACCGTCTTGAGTTCCAACACGGGTAGGGCCACCGATTGCGGTAAATTCGAAGGGGAAAGACAAGACGGAGCGCGAACAATCCTCAACGACGCCAACGGCGGAATAGTCGAAAAATCTACACGATCTCAGCAAGCAAACTGGCGGAAATGAGCAATTCCAGTCGGGCTGGAGTATCCAAGGCGGACCTTGACAGACCAAGAAACCGATGAAACCAGGTTTGCCAGATCTCGCTTGTTTTAATCCCATCTGAGCTGTGTGGGAAAAGCTTCTGGCCTAGCGTGTAGGCTTCTCGGTTGGGCAGTGTTGTCCACCAAAATTAAATTCACACAATGACCTCGTCAAATCTCTCTTTCATTCACAGCCATCTCCGCAACCAGAAGAGGGAAAGGGAATAGGGAGAGAGGTTGACGTTCCCTGATGCTCCGATGCAAGTGAGGGTTGACAACAAATAATTAATTGATATATTACTCTTACGCTCGAAGACAGTATTTAGTTAATGCAAAAAGAACATGATTTAATCTTAATATTCAAAACCCATTCTACTTTGTAGCTTATTAAAAGTTTTTTTCTCGTCACTCATTGTTTAAATTCTTCAGAATAATTTGGCAAGTCACAAAACAGAATAAGATCAATGAAAACATTTCTAGATTTGTTCCAAATGTATGATGAAGCTGTTATGTTTTTTCTCATCTTGGTCCATTGAACCCGGAGAATTTGTCCTTGCATTTTCAGTGTAGTTACCACTTAGCCATTTTTCTGTGTTTTCTTATCAGTTTTCTGTTTAGTGTCACTGTTTGGCTGACTCAATCCAATACCTCTTTTATGCGTTGAAGAATTTAAACTGATTGCAATAACAAGATCCCTGAAGAAATGAGTTGCAGGTCATTCAGGCGTTATTAAATTTGAAAAGATATCTGACTCTGATAAATAAATCAAAATTTTTACTTTTTCAGTCATATTCTGATTGTTTCTGTCAGTTGATATTTTGCAGTTGCTGTTATCTATTTTCCTATCTTATTATTGCTAAGCATCATTAATGTTGTTTTGTTGTTGTTGTTGTTGTTGTTGTTGTTGTTCTTGTTCTTCTTCTTCTTCTTCTTCTTCTTCTACACTCTGCATATACACTATTTTTCTTCTTCATCAACAAATTATACACAATGCATCTCGTTCTTCCTCCATTGTTACTTCCTTTTTCATTTATACTGCTTATATACACACTCTTCTTCTTCTTCTTCTTCTTCTTCTTCTTCTTCTTCTTCAATCATTTCCTTCATTATTACTACTTTTTTATTGATCATTCATATACAATTTTCCACCTCATCTACTTCTTCTTTTTCCTCCACCTCCTCCTCCCTTCTTCTTCTTCTTCTTCTTCTTCTTCTTCTTCTTCTTCTTCTTCTTCTTCTTCTCTTCTGTGGCTGCATTCTACCACCTTTTCAGTCATGATTATTGACTTTACAATAATAGTACGTATCTTCTCCTTCTTCTTCTTTTTCTTCTTCTTCTTCTTCATCATCATCATCTTCTTCCATCAACACATATTACTTATTTTTCACTCACCATTATTAACTTTTCATTGATACTACATTCTTCTTTTTCTTCTTCTTCTTCTTCTTCTTCTTCTTCTTCTTCTTCACATTCTCAATCATTTCCTTCATTATTACTTCTTTTTTTATTGATCCTTCAGATACAATTTTTCCTCCTCATCTCCTTCTTCTTTTTCCTTCTTTTTCTTCTGTGGCTGCATTCTACCACCTTTTCAGTCATGATTATTAATTTTAGAATAATAGTACGTATCTTCATCTTCTTCTTCTTCTTCTTCTTCTTCTTCTTCTTATTATTATTATTATTATTATTATTATTATTATTATTCATGAACCTTTCTTTCACCATTCTTCTCTTGGCCGATATTCTTCACCGATTATTTTATAATCCATCTCTTCATATTCGTCCCTCCTCTTCTTTACTCCACGTTTTCATTTCTTTTTACACTATAATTTAGATCAATATCATTCCTTTACTTTTTATCAAATTTCTTTATAAGATATTAAATTTTCTACTTTACATTCTTTGCTTCATTCTCTCTTTCATTTTCTTCTTCTCTACTGTCACATTCTTGAAAAAGGAAGATGTCTGCTTTAGTCAGTGTTAAAATATTATTGGGTTTATATCAGCAAAATCATCAATAATGTACGGACACTTTTGTCATTTTTTTTCAGCTTATATATAATTTCTTCATAAATAAACACTTCCATATTCTTGTCATCATGATCGCAATAATCGCTTATAAAAGCTCTTAGCACAAATGTGGAAGAACCATCTGCAGAGCTGACAATGGGATCACCGCATTGCATGTCACAATCAGACACATCTGTCGAGAAAAGTACGTGAAAGTAACTATGTATCAAATTTGCTTTCCGGTAAACATATAATAATAACAGAAATGTAAGATAAAGATGAGAGGAAAGGAGAGAGCGGTGAAAGAGAAATGGTAAAAAAATAAATATAAATGTCAAAGGGTGAACAAGAACGAGAGATGAGTTAAAAAAAAAAAAAAGGAAAAAATGTCAGTCGATGCCAAAGAGGCTAATTACCGTATATATTCGTGCAAATTTTGTCATGGTTAAATTGTCGCCATTTTATATTGTTATTAATTTCACGCATGCGCGTTTTTTTTTCTTTTTAATTTGTCGCCTGCCCACTATACTAGGGTGGGTTGGGCACCGTCTAGGAGTAACAGAGCACCAGGACACGATTCATTCCGCACCGGAAGCTCCAATACGAACATTTCAGAGGGTTTGTGTGTAAATCTGAGGAGAGTGCAGAGAATTCATAAAGAGTTGGATGATTCTACTGGTGATTACGAAGATACGGCAGCTAGAAAAATACATTCTGATCTTTCTGACACGAATTTGTTGGTGATGTCATCAAATTCGACAGCGATGACGACATCAAGTGCCTTGAGGAGTTAGTGCTCCAATGGCAAATCCTGTGTCTGGCAACAAGATTCTGCACGATGCCAAACAATCAGGAAACCCAGACAATTTCTACGACCACATCAACCCTCACATATGGCCCCCTAACTCCACAGACTGCAAACTCCTTGTTTATTATGTGTGGTGCACAGTTGGGCGAGAGACCAGCAAAACTTCTTGGAAGACCAAACATAAAATAACGCAAGGATTATGGCAATATTCAACAATTTTTATTGAGAGAGAGTATGTAGAAACTGTTCAAATTTTCTATAGTTTAGAGCGATTACATCTAGCCATTATGAAGGATGAATTTATTTTTCAGTTTAAACGAGTGCATGTGTGTGTTATGTGGGTGCCTTTAGTGTGTCATAGAGGTGTTTTATTTTCCGAACTCGGTTAGCACATCGTTGACTTGTTCGTAGTTAATATTCTTAAGAATTGGCTTTTTCATTTTTATTATTATTAGAAAAAGCCAACTCTTAACAATCGGTTTTAATATATATATTTATATATATATATATATATATATATATATATATATATATATATATATATATAGAGAGAGAGAGAGAGAGAGAGAGATCATAAAGAGGTAATGATACAAAGATTTAATTTGTAATATTAAAATAAATAAAGGCGAAAACTCTTCGCTAACAACACTTAATAAGTCATTAACTCTCTAAAACCTCATTGAATAACGCGATACTCATGTTTAAATTGTTGTCAGATGGATTTGATGTTGCTGAACCGAACACTTTCGATAATTTCACATTTTTCATCCTAAATTTCGTAATTTCTCCATTTATATGTAAATTCCAAGACTAAAAAATATGTATATGTTTAGTAACCTCCATTAAATGAAACTTATTCTAAACAATTAATTTTTATATTCACTATAACAGAGTAATGCAGAGAGAAGGTTTTTTTTAAAAATTATGTTATTTATTGACAGTTATATAATTTTGGAACTTGTGATGTCACAGCACTTATTTAAATAATTCAAATGAGAATTTTGTTTTAATTTAGTAATGTGGTAAATCCATTATTAGAATAGATTTTATTAATAGAATAAAATACCTTAGTAGTTTTTCCTTAACAGGAAAAGTAGAAACCGTATTTATTTTCATTACTTTAATTTTCCCAAGCACTTTCAATCTTACCGAAAATCCTATTTAGTGGGAAATTGCTAATGAAAAATGTAAATTAAATGATTTTCCTGATTTTTCTTTTGTAAATGCGCTTGAAACAGCATCTGTTATAATGATGAACACGTAGGAACACATCCTGTTTTTATACTGAAATATTCAATCTGCAAGTTAAAAACAAAATTACATTTTGAGTATCCGAAAACATTGCTTTTACAGAAAACGTGAATTGGGAAAAGAATGTTCAATTAAATAGAAATGTAATCTGACATATATAGTGTAAGCCGTCTTGATCATGTTGTTGTCGTGAAACCAGTATATATATTTACTTCTCATTTCAAAAAAATTAGTTGACTGAGAAGAGTTATTGCGGATGGCTAAGTTGGTTATGATAAATTTAATATAGTATATAGTTACATTTTTTTTTACTGAGATCAGTGGAGTATATGTTAATATTTATGAGTTTTTTTTTTAGAATGCTTTCATATTGCTTGTAGTTAGAGTGTATTTGATTACGGTATAGAAGGTTGATATCTTCAGGGCTATCGATGAAGTTGTATTGCACAAAATTTAAAGGGACATTTATATCTACATTCATGTTTCGAAGAAATATTAATTTACAATTAAAGTATACTCCAACATGAAAAAATTTAAATAAACTTTGAAGAGATAAGATAAATTCAACCAACAATAATTAAGATTGAATATGAGTATAGCACCACTGTTTTAAATTGTTTTATAGGCATTTAAAAAATTGTAATTTATTTCTTTAAAATTGCAGTTTGATTATTTTAAAAATTAATAATTGAAAATATTAAGTTACCTCCCTTACATGCATGTTGTTCTTTCCGAGAAAATCGGGAGAAGAAAATTTTAACATAGAAATTTTGGCTACATCTAACTAGCTCAACTCAAAATTGATGTTCTCAACTCCATTCTAGTACTGTGCTTACATTTATAAACTCTAGTTACTATATTGAACAGAGCTGTCTCGAACAATTACCATGAAAGTATTTATAGAGATGATACAGTGAGGCAACCTTACAGGATTGGGAAAATGACTGAGCCGACAGATCAAGACCGATTATATTGCTGATTCTTCTTTGGATCATAAAAGGAGCTCAAAGTAACTAGCAGTGGCAACTTACTTTCGAGGCAGGAGTAAATGTTTTTCTCATCAGCGTAGATGCCATGTTGAAATCTGTTTGTCATCGGAAAGGTCATTAAATAAAATTAAAAACAGAGAAGGAACAAGGGTGAGCCCTGTGTACGAAAGGATCTAGACGAATAGCCGTTCTGGAAAGCTTTCATTTCACGATTTGATAGGAAACACTGTATTAATTCAAAAATGTGTCCGAAGACACCTATCTTTTCAGCTTGTGGAGACGAACTGTATGCCAGAGACTTTCATATGCCTTAGATATGTCCAATGATACAACCTGTAGTTCAGCGTTTTTGTCTAGAGCATGATAGACTCTTTAAGCAATTATCATCAGTACATTAGCAGTTGAACTGGAGAAAAGAAAGACATATTACTTGTTTGAGTAAATGCTCTGCGATGAAAGATGATGAACCAATTCAGCATTGATTAGGTTCTCTAGAGTATATATATATATATATATATATATATATATATATATATATATATATATATATATATATACATGAATTATTCACACAAAAACTAATGCAAAAGGTTAATGATTTAAATGGCGAGACATCCATCATCGCAAACAATTCAAATAATATACAAAAACCTCCGAATCCGTTATGAATGAAATGACCCTTGTTTATATAAATTTCTGCCGTATTAGTTCTTATTTTTACTACAAGATTTCGTCTATTCCTACAGACATCTTCAGGTATAGAATAGATGTTGTTCTTGTTTTTTTCTCTTAGTAATAAGAGGACAACGAAAATATATGTATTGTTGTATCCGAAAATGCTATTGAAAATGAGTTATTGTTTATGGAACGCGCAGAAGCAACGCTGAGTTTGATTTTGAATTTTTAAAGGTTGTGCGTTCATATAAAATATATGCACTGTTGAGCTAGTTATTGAATATTTCAGTATAAAAACAGGATGTGTTCCTACGTGTTCATCATTATAACAGATGCTGTTTCAATATATAAAATATATAAAATATAATGTACTGATGATAAATTTATATATAAAATATAAAATAATTCATGTATTTGTAAATTGATTGCACGTTTATCGTAATTTAAATAACTGATCCAAGTGCGACTTTCGGATAATAAGTGCGACATTACTGTAGTTATTGAACAATATAGTTCATGCCACTTTGACAGAAAAATTTACCAGTAAAAAATTTGTTCATCACCATATTTTATATGAACGCACAACCTTTAAAAATTCAAAATCAAACTCAGCGTTGCTTCTGCGCGTTCCAAAAACAATAACTCATTTTCAATAGCATTTTCGGATACAACAATACATATATTTTCGTTGTCCTCTTATTACTAAGAGAAAAAACAAGAACAACATCTATTCTATACCTGAAGATGTCTTCAGGAACAGACGAAAGCTTGTAGTAAAAATAAGAACTAATACGGCAGAAATTTATATAAACAAGGGTCATTTCATTCATAACGGATTCGGAGGTTTTGTATATTATTTGAATTGTTTGCGATGATGGATGTCTCGCCATTTAAATCATTAACCTTTGCATTAGTTTTTGTGTGAATAATTCATGTATTTGTAAATTGATTATATATATATATATATATATATATATATATATATATATATATATATATATATATATATATATATATATATATTAAAGTAATCTGTAATCTGTATGGATAATCCCAAGGACGAAATACGGAGAGCACAATGTTAAGTCAGAGTAAATAATTTAATTTAAAGAATAAAACAGACCACTTTAAGTTTCTATTATTATAATTTATTTCACCAGGTATTTGATTTTTTTCAGACTTCACTTCCTAGGGTGAAAAAATGAATTTAAAATTTACACTTTTGAAGGGCAATATTAAACTTATATAAGGTGACATAGAGTGTGGTGAGGGATAGTGTGAGAGACATGCTTGAAATTATAGATTGAAGGGAGTGTTTTAAAATTTATTTTTATTTTTATTACAATACTTAATATTGAGGACGAGGGGGTAAGTATCAGCCCATGACCTATTTAATCGGTCAACTCACCAGAAATTATATTGGAAAAAAATAAAAATAAAAATAGGAAAAAAGAACAAAGGGGGGTACAAAAGAGATAAGAAATAAGAGATTCACGTAGGGTTTTGAAGGAAGGAGAAGGGTGGTATAGATTTGATAGTAATTTAAATGTTTAAAAAATCCACAAATATACTAGATTTAATGCTTGATAGCAATTAAAATATTTAACTTCTCCACAAATGAATTAGGGTTTTAATAAAATGTGAATATTATACTAATAAACGAATATAAAAACTTAAAAATTACCAATAGTAATATTTTAATATTGTGAATGATGGTTAAGATAAAATCTTTTTTATTTAGTGTCTAATTCATCAATTTAATCTGAAGCTATATATATATATATATATATATATATATATATGATAGCAAGACACTTGTACTCGAGTATTGCCATCGCTTGATCATTCTATTCATGAATTATTCTGATATGACACTTCAAGTCTGCCAGGGATTGGCATTGTTTATCACAAACTTAACAGCTGAAAAAGCCTATGTTATGCGCTGCTGTTGCTTCGTGGTTATTCTTTTGAATTATCATGTGTCTCTTTAGGCCTCCGATTGGAAACTTTTAACTATTTTCTGACTATCCAGCATTTAGTTAGGGACGTTGTGGTACATGTAACGTCGCTGGTGACATTTGAAGCCTGATTTATTTAGGCATATCTTGCTGCGTTGAAGACCCGTGAATTCAATGCCGACATACGCTGGAAGCCCAACATTTTTGCCTTTTCTAAGATCTCTTTTCAGCTGCTGATGCTTCTATCTCTGAACTTCAAGTGCACTTGCATCTGCTTTTGAGGACCGCCTCCAACTGGCACGATGAAAACAGCATTCTCCAACTTCTCAAATTTGTGCATTTCTCAGTGATTGCTTCAAGCAATCTTTCAACCTCAATTTAGGTTTGTGTTGTGTACGTTTCCCCATAGACAACACCCTATAGAAAAGCTGTTTCGGAAATTGCTGTTCTTCTATTCTCATCACATGACCACACCAAGACGATGGTGCAGGATGATGCTTTCAATGATCATACACTTACAATATCACTAATAACCATCTGCCAAGTAATTCCGGCAATCTTTCTCACATACTGTTGGTGAAAACGTTCTAAATTCTTCAGGTATCTCTTAGATCTCTTAGATGTCACCCATGTCTCACAAGAATAGACAAGGATGGATATAATGCAGGTCATATAAACCTTAACTTATGTGACAAGAGACATCGTGGCCACAACCGATTTTTCAGTTTATCAAAAGAAGAGCTAGCACTACCAGTTCGCAAGGATATATCATCTTCAAGGGTGCACTAGTTTTCAAAGTGCTGCCTAAGTAATAATAGGCTGTATCAAGAATAATTTTACAAACTTTGGAAGCGTGTTCCTCACACCAAAACAAGAACAAAAGTTCATCTGAAAATATATCAGGAAATAATTCGTTTTTTGTTTTAATTATTAATTTCACAGAAAGTTTACGACGTTGCATTTGCCATTCATGCATATTTGTGGCTATTCTGTCTTCCATGCGGATTTGTGGCTTTTCTGTTTTCAACGCTTGACGTGCGTATTACTAAATTAACTGAGAAATGTTCCTTTTAACCATGGAAATTTATTCATATCTTGGACAGACAAAGAAGAAGCCAGCTTTATTAACACTGCATAAGTGGGCAGTACAATTTCGAAAAGAAAGGAAGACTATTGAAGATTATCCAAAGTCAGGGCGTCCTGCAACTTCTACAACCGAGGAAAACATGAATTGTTTTCATCACATGGTAATAGATGACAGGCGAGTAAAGATAATTTAAGAGGTCATTGCTATAAACGTATTTTGTGAGAAAGTTGAAAGTATTCTGCATATTTAACTTTCACGGCGAAGGTTTCTGCTCAGTGGCTTCTCGGTGTTCTGACACCTGACCAAAGGCCAACCATATGGATGGTATCACGGGGAGATGTGACATAGTTTGAGGCAAATTCAGTTGATTTCCTTTAACATTTTCTAACCCAAGATGACTGTTGGCTTCACCATTTTGAGGCAGACAAAAAGAGAAAAAAATATACAGTGGAAAATATCTGCTTCACATTCCACCAAAGGTGGTTGGTCCGTGTTCTGAATCCTGACCTTAGGCAACCCAGACGGATGGTATCATGGGAAAATCTGACATTATTAAGGCAGATTCTGTTGGTTTCCATTAACGTTTCCTAACCCAAGATAAGTGTAGGCTTCACTACTTTGAACCAGAGACAAAGAGAAAAAATATACAGTGGAAAACACCCAATTCACCTGCTCCAAAGAAGGCCAACGATTTCCATCTCCATGGAATGTGATAGACATTTTTGTGAGATGCAAAAGCATCGTATTTATTGACTATTTTCAAAAGGGTCACACAATCACTGCAGAGAAAATGCCGAATTTCTGAGCCAGTTACGAAAGTGTATCAAGACCGATCACCCAGGAAAAATGTCAAAATTTGCCTTATTTTATCAGAACAACATTCAAGCACACAATTCCTTAATTACAATGGCTGCTGTGCATGAATGTGACTTTGAAATGCGTGATCACTATCCCTATTCTTCTGATTTGACTATCATATGCTCCTCAATCTAGAAAAAAATGGGAACCAGTTTTGTAGTGATGATGATATCATATCTTCTGATATGTTTTACCAACAGGAAAAAAAACAAATATTTTGAACAGTTAGATATCAGTTTATCTGGAAGAAAACGATGCAGTCATTAATAGAAAAAAAGAGTTGAAATTAATGCATATAAGATTTTGAAGATCTAGCATTATTCCTTCATTGCCAGCCTATGAACTTTTCAGCTCACACTCAAACAGAATTGACTTTACAATCTGATATATTTATTAATCTTTATACTGTTTTCTATTTAGGATAAATAATAATAGTTAAATACAGTTAAATCACTGACTGTTACTACTTTGGAAAATTTGAACAACAGAAAGTTTATATTTAGCTGTATTCTATGCATTGTTCATTTCAGACAATACATTCGCGAATAATCCTTTTCAATATTTGTTTATGCATTTCGCTGGTGAAAGCAGAATTTTCTGACAATTGCCTTGGGAAAGTTTCAATGGAAAGTTTTGTATTTTCTTCTGACATAAT
>CAHIKZ030000946.1:507500-637500 GCA_903632075.3 Acanthosepion pharaonis
AAACACAGAGACTAATTTGAAATTTCCAGTTTTTTATATCATATATAAGTGTGTATATGTGTGCTATCATATATATATATATATATATATATATAATGAAAAAAAACTCAAATTAGAACATTAAATCGATATGGGATTTAGATATTAATGTAATACGAAAATTGGAAAAATTACTCAAAATTTAATTAGAGAGTTTGCCAGCTGAATATAGCAACGCTTACTTTAATTAGTTCCTGATTGCTAAACATATTTTACACACACAAAATATATATATATATATATATATATATATATATATATATATATATATATATATATATATATGTGTGTGTGTGTGTGTTTGTGTATCCGTATGTGTTTGTGTAAGTTATATTTATAAGTTCGGTTATATATTATCATCAATTCCTTATTATGGATATTTTATATATTTTCCTTCATTTTATATCAGTTTCTAGGTTTCATCCCCGTATTTCTATATAAATTCTCCCGTGTCTTATTACTTTTGCCTATTCCTAGATATTACCAATATTTTATGATTATTTATCTATTTGTTAAGTTGTCCGAGTGCTGTTATGTGTGATTATGCTATAGTTCCTGTTTTTTTTTTATTAAAATAATTCAAAAGAAAGTGACATCATCAACACCAACGGCACATCATAAATCAAAATTTCAACATCTTATATATTAATTCGTTTGCCTACTGGGAGAATAGTTGACTAATATTAACAATCTAATCTCTCTCTCTTTCTCTCTCTCTCTCTCTCTCTCTCTCTCTCTCTATATATATATATATATATATATATATATATATATATATATATATATATATATTACATGAAATAAACTAAATGCAATCAATTTACACAAAAAATACATGAATTATTCACACAAAACTAATGCAAAAGGTTAATGATTTAAATGGCGAGACATCCATCATCGCAAACAATTCAAATAGTACACAAAAACCTCCAGATCCGTTATGAATGAATTGATCCTTATTACTAAGAGAAAAAAAAAACAAGAACAACATAATAATGGACTCTCCCGTCGGTTTCGATGTATGAAGATCTGACAGCTTATTGATTCATTATTATATATATATTGGTTTCACAACCACCGTATTATCGTCTGTTTTAACGTTCTATTTATCTGAAAATAGTTTAAATTAAACCTCGTATCACTAGTTAACAGAAAGGTAAAACAAACCAAATTTAGATAAATCCTTACAAATAACACACAAATCACATATAAAAAAATGTATAAACGACTACAAGAAGTATTATACATGAAATCAAACAACTTTCCCATAATAAATTGATATCAAATTTAGAAACGAACATAGTGAATATTCATACATAATAAATTTAAGTACTATCTCCAGTAGTAAACTAAAGGCACGTCATAATAAACATTTTCAATAATTCCAGTGTTAGTTCATATATTGATTGAATTCAGTTTTCAGAGCAGCATAATACTGAACCACATTCAGTCTTGTAAACTTCACAAGGACATCGTCACCTGCTCCTGCACTTGTAGGCTCTCCAGAACCCAGTCTGTTTCTGGCATGATCAACATCAAACGGATCCACTCTTCATCTGCTATGACAAACAACGAAACGGCATCATCACCACTAATAGTCTCACTAGCAAAGTTTTATATAGGATCTCCAGCCAATTGCATTTCGCTTTAAGAAGATGTTCTTCTCTACTTTCCGACTTATTTCAAAGTGCCAGTGAGGATATTGTTCTATCCGGAATTCGCCGGACATTTCTTTTCTTTGGCCTAGGTTTTATGACATGGACAGCTACCATCTGGTGTGAAAGGAACTGCATCACATGGGCCGGGTTGAATTACATCATTCGAGATCAACTGACATATTCCAAATAGTGGCATAATCCACAGAATGATATATTACACATAGTGGGATATTCCACATTCCCTAATCTAACACTAGCTAGACTGTCATTACTACAACATCGTTGCATATTACTTCCATGTTGCACTTCCATATAGAAGACATAGATTAACAATTGTAATAAACCATAACCCAGTGTATAAAAGCGTTGGTTAGATCCAATGATTTGACACAAAGAGTCGTGAGTTAAATACCTGGCTAGTGCAGTGGTGAACGAAAAACTGAAGAGTTGATTTAAAGGGAGATAACTGAGACATCCGGAAGTTGAATATTATCTTGCAGCGAAAGATCCATCAAGTTCTAAGAGACGATCTGTAACATCAGAAGCGGCTGGAAGACATCGTCAGTGAGGATATTCCAATCAAGAAAATAAATGCCGGTTCTGCTAAAACCTGAATATATGTAGGTTATCGTTATGGCTCGAAGAGAATATTTCGCTAATACGCCCCAAATTTCAAGCATTATGATCGTTTTCCACTTTTCTATTATTGATGCGCCAGTGGCCGAGTTATAAAAGCTTTCAAAAGGGCCTTAAATCTGCCTCATCAAGTTATTGCATTTGGTGTAAACAGTGAAGGTGTAACGAAGAAACTACAGAAGATTTTTTTCGGATATAAATAATAAACCCTACACTATGAATATGATAAACAGTTAATAGCATAATTCTTGTAGACGGTAATTTACATGTGTCTCAAAACGCCTCATTAAATTAGGATTAAATAGAAAGAACCTTGATAGTTTCACAGTTTTCCCATTTTAATTTTCTGATGAATCATATTTTTTAAGTTCATGCATCAGTAAGCTCTTTACGAGTTCTACGACAAAAATATCGGTAGGAATTCGATTATGAGCATCATTAAATATTTGTGTTCATCAAGTTTAATAAAATATTGCAATAGATATGAAAGCTGATCGTTATTTTAAGTGGATAGAAATGAAAAGATTTGAAATTGACAACTTTTTTCCATTTCATTTAATCAGATCTTAAATACAAAACACATCACGCAATCTTTCTCTTTCACACACTTACTGTCTTAATAGTGATTTTAACTGGAACCTGATGCAAGGGCTTAGTTGAAACTTTTTGAGTGATTTGTCGTATGCACTAATATTATCGACACAAGGAGACTGTACAGAAGAAAATGCAAATAGTTAACAGTGACATTTCCCATTTCTGTGATTCGTAGTAAACAGACAACACTAAAATAAATAAATAAATATTCACGCCTCGGAGGATATCTATTTTAAAAGTAGAAAATAGACAGTGTCTCATCTGGAAGGTGACGTTGATAGTTTGGTAATTCAGTACTGGAAGCATGTGTCATGGTTTATTGCATCATGGATCCATTTTATTTGATCTGATAGTCAAACAGTTTGTGGTGGAAACACCATGTATCTATGGACGCCATTTGTCAACAAGATACGCCACAGTTTGATAGAGGTCCAATAATTTAAAGCGCTGTGTTAATACTCCTTGATTTAAAGCTGTTAGTCAGCCTAAACAAGTCCATGGCCAGTAACATGCTAGTTACATTACGACAGGGCCATTTGTACTGGTTTATATATGTATAACATGAAATGTTAAGACATATCCCTGATGCAAAAATACGACTGCGCCACACATCATTAAGTTCACATTCCCCTATACAATTGGGAAGTGTTTTAGCTGAAGACAGCAAGGACGACATTGAAATCCGAGGAGACATACGGTAGCCAAATATGCATTCCAAATGTTAACTAGAGTATTAAAAGACAGACAAATCTTCGTTAGAAACAAAGAAAACAGTACAGAACACATACCTAATATCAGTCCTCCTACATAGCAGTGAATGCTGGACAATCGACTCAAAGACGAAGAAAAGACTTGAAGCAACAAAATGTAGTCCAGGAGAATGATGAAGAGTATATCATACACCAGACAACGACGACGTTTTTAGGAAAATGGAAACAGAAATGAAACTTAAACGTAAAATCAGGAAGGAACAGTTCAAAGTTCTTGGGTAGAAAATCTGATACACCCACGATAGATTGAGAGAAAGAGGAACATATGAAACAATGCATAAAATACTTGATCGGCTTGAATAAATAGATGTTAGGACAGGCTTTGTGAGAAATATCAAAAAGACAAACTTTATTAAGAGTTACAAGAGACAGGAAGTTACGGAGGACCATGATCTTAAACCCCATGATGTTGGATGGCACACGAAAAAGTTCCCATGACATTTGACACATCATTGTATGTATTCCTAGTCATCTTATCTTTAAAGCCCATAATATTTTAACAAATATTACCCAGGCAGCCTTTAAATACGTAAATACCTATTAAAATTTACGGTCATATCACTTTTAAACGGGCATTTTCATGTGATGTAACAGCAAGCTTGTTTCACTTGTACCATTACAACAGAGTATTTACTTCGATCCTCACTGGACTCGCCATAGATTAAGCCTTGTGGCATATCTAAGCCTCATCATGTCACATTAAAAATACCGTTTCTCGTACCATTGTTAAGCCTGGTCTATACCTTTCAGATTAGCAAGTACAGATGCTTTGGATGTGCAGGTGGTGTAATGAATAACTGCTCCGAAGGAGAAATCGGAGAGCACGGTTCGAATTGCAGTCTAATTCGTTACGTTCACGTACCCTCAAATAAACTTTGGAAAGGTATAAATATAGCTTTTCTCCCCCTAGTTATGGGTTAGATGCCAGGATAGATCGGGATCTATAGCCTTGTTTGGCAACCAGTAGAAATTAACGGAATTGCGGGAAGTTTTGGAAAAAAATCAATCTAGAATCGAAATGTGACATATTCCTCCAGGTTGGCATAACTCATGGCCCTTAAATAACGAAGAATACGTATTATCATATTTAATGGACTCTTCCAAGGAGTATATATTTGCTGTTCCTGTCCCCGTATACATATTGGAGAAATATACTCTTTAAATGGAAAAATACTGCCACCTGGCATCAACAGCTTAGCAGAAACAAATTTCTTATGAAATACATTGACGATTGTGCCGGTTTGTCTGTGCTTACATATGGGTCTAACACAATATTACCAGGCAGCAGTTACTACGAGTTCCATTTTTATCTTGAAACATACTTTGGAAACAATATAGTATTTTTTTCTGTAATATAATTTTTATTTTTAATTTTCATGAATTTATTTTCTTTTTAACCCTGGATTTTGCATTAGAATTTTCTAAAAAATTAATTGAATTCTTAGATTATGTGAACATTGTTCGAAAATAATTTTTCGATGGCAATTATTCGAAAACAATTATCTCAAAAACAATTATTCGAACTGTAAATTGTTTCAACGAAAACTAATCGAGAGGACACATATACTAAATGATAATTATTTGAAATACATTTTTAGTGCAATAAAAATGTAAATATTAAAAGGGGAAATAAACAAATGATAATTATTCGAAATGAAAATAGTGGTAATAAAAAAATTTGATAAGAAAAAATCCTTATAACCTTAAGTTATATGATACTGCAAGCAAATAGTCAAGTACTGAAGAGTTCTCGTTAAAAGATGTAACTAATTTTATAATTTTCTTTTTACGTCGCGGTATTTCTTGGCGCTCTTAATATCTGGCTACCTGCTCTTACATTTTCAATATAAACTTCTTGCACGTGTGTTCCTCTTCTGAGAGAGTCTAAGAATTTCTATATTGTGGGATGAAGAGATGACACTCGCTGCAAAAAAGGTGATGCCATCCTTCAAGGGCGTTATTAGTTCTAGGAAAATCAAAATTGACTCTCTCAGCGCAAGACTATATATGTATTTCAGACATAAGTATTTCGAATAATTACCTTTTATTATAATTGTCCTTTCGATTAATTTTCATTCAAACAATTTACAATTCGAATAAATGTTTTTTCTAATTGCTTTCGAACAATTTTCTCGATAAGCTATTTATAATGACAAAACAATTTGCTCTTCTCTTATTTTAAGTCCGACAGATATGACAATGTAAACCAGCAACTATCCTCAAAAAGAGCCTTCATTCAGTCATTAACAGGGGCAAGAAATTGCTTGTACATTTTAACGCCTCCTAATCTAAAACTGCTTTCACTTAATTACTACATAAATTTTTGCGCTTGCCATCTAAGCTCCAAAAGTTCAACACTTCATCAATGAATTCCTCGCTGTCATCGGTTCTCAATTAGATATTTATATACGTGACACTACTCTTTACCTTTTTTCTCAGTATCAGATCAGACAAAGTAAACATGGCAAATGTTTTTGAAAATGTTTCTCAATCAATGATTACCTTGGACAAGAAATGGTTTGTAAATATTAACATCTCTAAATAAAACTGCTTTCTTTTAATCACCACACATATAACCTCTAGGAAAGCAATACTCCTTCTTCGGCTCATTTATTCCACTGACCCGAAGTAGAACGACGATATTCAATCGGTTGCTAAATCAACTTCCAGGAAATTCAGTTATCTATATCGTGTCAGAAAAAATATTCCTCGTCATAGTCTATTTTGTATATAAATTTTGAACGTTCTACTTGATTGGCAAGTACTGCTCACTGTTTTAGTGCTGAACTAGATGCAGCAACCACTTCTGTCCTATCTGTTTCCTCTCTAGAATTATTTTCTTTTTTTTTATTAAGGGTGTTATTTGTAAAATTTAATTATGACCAGTTTTGTTCCTGAGTATTATGAGTGAGTTTAAAGAGTTGTTCCGGGGGAGGTCGCTATTAGTTTCACGGATGCAGGCTTTTTAGTTTTCGAGATGTCTTATCCATGTAAGTACTCCTAAATCAATGTTTTTCGAATATATGTTTTCGAACAATTAATTTCGAACAATTTTCTCGATACATATTAAAGAACCTTTGGTTCTCAAGAACAAATCATCATTACTTAGGTTTGCGCAACCCTCATGATTCTCAATAATATCCAGACATCTGCCCACTCTCTCCCTATCTCTCTCCTTCTCTCTCTCTCTCTCTCTCTCTCTCACACACACACACACACACACACACACACACACACACGTTTTCACTCATAGATTATAAAAGTCATACTCAGGGTGCAAGGCTTCATATATGGCTATAAATTCCATTGTCATTACATCTATGTATTGGCATATTTTCAGTTATGGAAGGTTCCTAAATAAGTCAGGTTGATATCCCCTATTTTTCTGTTTCATTTATCACGATACTGTTGGTGAATCTAAGTCCATAAAGAAAAGAAAGCACGTGATTCGCAGCCAGTAAATACTAGATATATGAATAGTATTTAACATCAATAAAGAACACTTGGCCTAAGAGAAGATGATATGTAGTAAAATATTCTGGGATCACCCTAAAGAAAAATCACTGTAAGATTTGAAATCAGCGTCACAAAAGAGCATCAAATGAATCAGGTGAAACAGTGATTTCATAGCCACCAGATGTAGAATATCCGCTCACATAGTGTCAGTATATCCCCACATGATGCGGGATAACCTGTTGATATGTTGGTATTTTTATACGCTTCCCACCCAAGAAGGAAAATTTAAAGAGTCCCTTACATGCCCTCGAAAAGATCGATGTTTGCAAATAGTTTCTCCTTGTACCTCACACTGATATTAATTGACTATATCTGCCATAAAATAATCTGAGAGATAAAATTTCTGACACGCCGTTCTCTAGTAGAAATTATTGTTAAATCGGCTATTGCTTTTACCCGTTATGTTATAATCAGTGTTTCTGAAACATGTTAAGCAACGACAAACCTAGGAGTAAATGAAAATATTACTGCACAATTAGAAGAATTTAAAAAAATATATATTTCTAATCATTATGTAATAAATCCATAATTTAAAAAAAATTACACACGAAAATATGTTCTTAATTTATTTAAAAGTATTTATTCAACTATTTCTGAAGCTTATTTAGCGTGAAAAATGTGCTTGTTGCTTTTTCAATGTTTGGTCGAATGTGCGATGTTTTCTATGATAAGGAGACCCTCATTTCTTCTTCCATTCCGTTTCATATTTTTATGGCATTCACATTTGAGAAGACTAATTCACATAAATAAGAGGTAGATAATTGAAATATTTCCGATAAATCTGTTTAGCTGATGTGTGAAAAAGTTTAATAATTATTCAGTTGTTCAAATACTAACGCTGAACCATTAATACTTCCATATATTTCGTGGTACGTTTTAGAAGAACAGCTCTGGAAAAACATAGTTATATGTATATAAGTAGATTTCGTCCAATGTTATATCAACGTATTTCTGATCTTGGTCCCAGAAATCGAAGCAAAGAAAATACCCCTGATTGATCTTCTTTGTTTGTTCATTTGAACTAATCTTTCGCAAATATGTCTAGATACTATGACCTACTGTTGGTTTATTTTTGCATAATTTTGGAAAAGATCATGAAAAACAATGCTGGCTTGGTTTGATATTTTGCTTTGTTAGGTTCCATGACAAAGAAATTCCATTCAAACTATGAAATTCGATAAAACAGAAATTGTTAAGCTCATTAAGCTTCTGTGAGAACAGCCATTAAACAAGTGTGGCGTTATTATCCGCGTTGAATACTTGCCCTAAATTGAGAACTATTCAACCATGAAATTGTCATTGCGGCCACCTGAGTGTGACTTGTAATAAATCGTTTATCAAAGATAAAATTCAAAGGCGTCTGAACAAGGAAGAGAACGAATTGTAATGACTGGAAGATTGTTTTGAAATTAGATTATTAGGAAAATTAAGTTAGACAATGCAATATCTAACAACAGAAAAATTGAGATTATTTTAAAATGAAAGTTTTGTACAATAAAGTCGTTAAATTATGAATCTTGTCGCGCCAAATTGACTATATTACCTCGTCTACTCACGCAGTATAAGTCTTGCCTTACAAGTGAAAACCCAAAGGTTTACATAGGTTGTGTCGGAAATGATCTGATTCCTGTAGACGTTATGTCTTTTTTTTTCTTTTTAGTACGATGAAAACAGGCCCTGGTCACAGGCCTACTGGACTGATTATTTCGGCGTAGTGAAGTTTTTCACACTGATTATCAAATTGGATGAATCTCTTTTACAAAGAAACTGTAACATTCCATAATAAAATGTGACTGAACAGGTGTTAGCAACAGGGATTGAACTGTTTTATTCGGAACTCTTTTCGGCATAAACATTTCTTTGTTGGAATTGTACTTCGTATTTTTCCAAGAATGACGTTTGGCATATTTATTTGAATTACTCGCTTTTGTATTCCTTGGCATTGACCTGTCAGATATTTGTGTTTTTTATTAAATGTTAGCGAGAATCGTGTCATTTAACCAACTAACATCTACAATCGCAACAGCTTCTAAGATATATGTAGTAAAAACAGAACCAGTGAATAAACTTATACCAAAGCTTTATCTACATTACTCTGACTACCCGTCTACTGACGGATATAAAAGGGGGTTTTAATACCTCGTAGATCTTAAGGTGATTTAACTGATGATTTATCAGTACAATATGCATGTGGGGTTTTGTGCACAAAACAGACTAACTCAGTAGTATTTTAATATCTACAATTGAGTTCTGGTGGAGTGTCGGTCGAAAAGCACCTCAGGTTATATTTACTTTATTCAATTTAATCGTTAAATATTAAATTATGATCCGTATCTTAAATCATGCAATAACTTTCGTTTAAATATACATCCTACAAATAACGAAAGGGGGATCATATCGGGCGAACGTTTAATTTATGCCGTTCGACAGAATTTTTCAAAATATATCTCAAACATATTCTGACCATCTTGAGTCCCATAACATAGTACATTGTCATTCTCGAATAGCCCAATATTTCCTACGATTTTTAAGTTTGAGAATTGATGCAGTTTGACCCAAATCTTCATGGATTATTACAAACTGCCGTTGGGCACCTCGACGTGATGTAATGGTTAGCAAGCTTGTCTCGCTAGAACAATTACAACTGGGTAGTGAGTTCGATCCTCACTGGGTGCCCCTTACTTTCGGCCTTGTGCTACCTCCGAGCTACGATTGGAAAATCACTATGACAAACTGCCGGATATTTGCTAATTAAATGGTTACGTAGATCAGAACCAAACCATCATCTTAAACGCCACCATTTTGACATCTTGTGTCTATGGTATATTCGAAACCAACTATCAAACAGAAAACAAGGAAATCATTACACGTTTCGGACAATAAAGTTCTAATGAGTGCACTTACGTGGATTGTCATCTTCCAAATCCCATGAAAGCTAAATAATGCTTAACGGACCTGCCTGATTCAAAACAGGGATGGTTTTCATTAATTGTGAATATAACTACATCTGGATGCCATTGGTCTCGATCGCATTTATTCTGATCACGACTGGCATTTATGGATTTAATTAAGGATTCGTATTACGCTCTATAGGTCTATGTCTATATCCTGACTTTTAGAAAAAGTATGTCCTATCAGACATGATTTAAACTATCAGCGTTTTTGTTACAATAATATTATGTACATTATTTACATTATTCGGGCTATTGTCCTCATTGTCGCCATATTTATTACAACGTTTCAGCCGTTGTACGTTCCGGCCTTCTTCAGATGGTTGGAATGTCGAACTGAATCTTTTATTTCGCTCACTGGGGTAGACTGTTCTAGTTCCACGTGCCATGTTTAATGCATGTCAGTTATCTCCTGTTAATTTCCCTCTGAAAGTTCTCCACTACCTTAACCGGGTATTGAACTCACATTCTTTGGGCCATGTCACTGGATCTAACTAACGCCTTTATCCACTGTGCCGTGTGTCCTCCATTAAGCATGGCAAGTCAATAATTAAGAAACTGTTAGCATAGAACTAGCGGTTATATCTAGTAATTTCATATATAAAAATGATGAAGCGGCCTATCGAGTAATTTCCTGAAATGTGTACAATCGAGTTGCCAAGGAGGAAAGCTCATCAGAAAATTTACCATGGAATATTTCATAAAAAGCCACAGGGGAGCATCTTATAAAAGTGCAGATTATCATTTTGATTTTATCTTGAATCAAATAGCCGAAAGAGTAGGCCAGATATAACAGA
Organism: Acanthosepion pharaonis; assembly: GCA_903632075.3. Lineage (NCBI taxonomy): Eukaryota > Metazoa > Mollusca > Cephalopoda > Sepiida > Sepiidae > Acanthosepion > Acanthosepion pharaonis. The sequence continues at coordinate 518,462 of CAHIKZ030000946.1, forward strand.
CAAATTAAATGCATGGCCAAATAGTAGACGTATATTTAAGAGAGTTACTGGCGAGGACAATTTTATTTCACGCACAGTGAGCCGACATTTCTAGAATCAAACATTGCAATTGGTTCAATCTTTCGACGTAATGTTAGGAAGTGCAATCAGAATGGGTCCATCTCCAGGGTGTTAGCATCAGCCATGCTGATGAATATTCAATAAAATGATTTCTCTAAGACCATTAAAATAGAATAGTGTAGCTTTGGAGATGATAAAATTAACAGATTACATATTACCCTCGATAAGATATTGTAGGTCACTTTTGAGGTCAGCTGCCAATTTGACCTTATCAAAACAATCAGACTTACTATTAATGCAAAAGTAAATAGTTACGTCATCACCATAAATAAATTTCTCAGACATCAAATTATAGTGGCGTCACATACGATTACCTTCATATACTTATATCGCATGACTTTGAACAATCGCTGTACATGTAAATATACATCGGGTTATCTGGAACTGTACTCTATATATAATCTTTAAGATCGTCTCTTGACGATACAATCGAAGAATAAATTATGTATGGAGGAAAAATCGAAGGAAAGAAACAAGGCAAATATTTTAGATGGGTTTGTTTGAATACTGAATAGATTTCCAATAGTAAAATACAGTTCGAACGCAATTGCATCTGATATTTTTAATATCACTTTTTTCGTTCAGTTCTTTTAAAAATAAAGAATGGCAAATACTGGAATAATTCTAAATACGACGCAAAATAATGTTAAGAATCGGGTAACGACAACAGCAAAATGAGGCAGGTAATTTAAAATCAATATTTCTTTATGTGCTGGAATAGGTAATCGGAATTCTAATGTCTCGATATTAAAATGAGAGAGAAATTATTTGCAGCGAATACGTTCCATTACAGTTTAAGGTTTAATCGTATATTTGTAGCAATATAAACATGGTTTGCATATAGTTCTCAAAAAACGCATGGATCCAAGTATGTATGCATGATTGCAATAAGCAATAAGATTGCACACTCACACACACACACACACACACACACACACACACACATATATATATATATATATATATATATATATATATATATATATATATATATATATATATATATATATATATATATATATATATATATATATATATATATATATATATATATATAGTTTATGAAAAACTAGGTAATCCGCATGGGTAAACCAAAGAAGGATAAAATCCAGAGAGCTCAATGTAAATCTAGAGCAAATAATTTAAATAAAAACAGACCCCTTTATGGTTGAAAGTTATAAATTATTTCACCACAGCCCTTTTAAAAGACTGCGGATAATCAGACTTTACTTCCAAAGGTTGAAACAAAAAATGAAAAGCTTTTCATTTTTTGTTTCCAAATGGAATCATGTTTCTGTATGTGACAATATAGTATTAAGAAATTTTATTGTTTGAATTATGCAAATTATCCCTGGTTGCTATTTCACAAGTGTATGTTTTCTGCCAATTGCCTCATGACGTTTAAAACCCTATTTATATGCAAAGTAACATACAAAATTAGGAGAGAAACTGAATGACGTAATAAAATCTGTGTTTCCTTACATACTCACCTATGCAAACACTGAATATACATTCCTGTACAAGTTAATTGAAACAAAACAAATAATTACGTTATTACTTACTGTTTTCTCTATCTTTCCAATAAAACATTACACAGGGCATTCCATGAAGTCGTTCTTTGCAGATTGACCACTGCTTCTCGATTGGATTTAATTATTAAATTTTCCAAGCTAGTCTATAGTACTTTGATTTGCTCACTAGAAAGGGTTGCCAGTGTATTCATACAGCGTTACAATTTGCGTATACTTCCTTGGAGTAACCTCCTCGAAGACAATGTCCGTAGGGCCACTAATCGAGACAATGGTGTCTGGGCGTTACAATAATCTAATGCAATCAAAATAACGCAAAATTTTTCAAGGGGAAAAAAAATCATCATACACCCCGAAACTAGATTCATAATATTGCACTGCATTGCAAATGACATGATCTGAGGAAAAAATGGAAATCGATTACACTCAGTCACTCCATTGTGTCTAAAACTGACCATATGGTGAAAGAAAGTAAAATAAAGCGTTGTCTCAATTAATTTGCACAAGAGTGTATATGATCACCATGGTGTGGATCAAGAAGATTTCAAGACGCCTGATATTTGTTCACTGAGACTATTGTAATTTGAAATATTTTTAATTAGTTTCCTCCATACTGTTTTTGTTAAAATATTTTAAAAAATGAGATGTTTTCAACAATTAGTATTCATTACTACATTTTCCTACATGTTTTTTTTCGGTGGGAAAACCTGTTGACACATTATGCTTTAGCCTTAGCCATCTTCTGCTCAGTTATATTGCCATTTACCGTGATCATTATTTTGACCATGTTGTTCTTAAAGCAAATGAAAATAAATACGAGTAAACAATTAAAGAAGTAATCACATACAACCCTCTATCTTTCTCCAATATTTATGGTATTCGTTCTAATTTCTAGAATAGAATTTGTCGATTCTTTTCTCTTAAAAATTTCTCTAGATATCTTCGCATTTTTCGAAACTAATTTAAATTCGTCTATGGATATCAACGGATATTCTGTTGCTTGCTATCTTCCATTTGGTTGAAAAGATTCTATGATAAATATGGCTGACTTTGGTGCTTCGACCGGGAAAAAAGTTTCAATTACAAGGGAATTGTCCATTGACATCCCAGGTGATTCTTTCATGTTCTTTCGATTTTCATTGTTGTACTCCGTTAGCTATCACTTTTCCCCTTATTCCTTTCTTTCTTTTCAGTATTGTGACATATTAAACAACATTTCTGACAATATCGAATTGCCTCTCTCCCTCTATCCCCATTCATATACCAACATTTTTCTTTTTATTGTTTATATTATTTATCCCGTCAATTGTCTTAATCATTCTAGTGTTATTAATTTTGTCTCCATTCAGACTTTCAATTTTTCTGTTTTTCAGTTAAATATTGGTTTTCCCTTCTAGTTTCCTTAGTAAATCTGATCAATATTCGTCTGTACTTGATTTGTTACGTACGTCTTATCCTAGCTCTCGTCACACAACTCAACGCTGTCCTCTTGGTGACGCGAATCAAACTGTAGTATTAGTTAATATTTATTTTGAGTCGTCTATTCGACAAAAAATTCCTATTTATAAGACATCTTTCTGTTACAAGCGTAATGATTGTGATTAATTTTGTGACGCCCTTTGGATTGATATTCTTTATCTTCTTATTCAGACTTGTGCAAAAGAGATTTCTTCTTGGTCTAAAGCCGGCATAGTTTTTTTTTTCTAACTTTCGGAAATACGAGAGGAAACTACAATCTTCTCTTTGGGAAAGACCGACACGTTCAGCCGCTAAAGCCATGGAAGTTAATTTTCTCAGATCTCCCTGCGTCATAGTCCATGAAAATAGAGACGCCCCTTGGTGCGTGCTATTAAGAATTGTAAACATGTCCTGAAAGACGCTAATTTTTTTCTTTGCTGATAGAATAAAAAAAATAGTCTGTAAAATGTTTTTGCTAATGACTATTTGCAGGCCTGTTTTATAATACTGAGGCATAATTTGAAAAGCACACATATTGTCCCCTGTAAACTTGAAGAATTCCTGTTACCGTTTTATAAATCTTTCACAGACGTAGCTACGTTCTCAGCCTGGAATAATTTTCCGCTTGTTTTCACCGTTCTTGATGATGGCAAAAGTTCTTCACTTCATCATATATTCGGCCGATTACTTCTCTCAGGCGTAACTTCAACGCGTACTTTCAAGAGATTCAATAAACAAGTAAGCGTGAATTCATCCCAATCTAGTATGTCCACTTAGGTGCGGCAGTTATGGTAATGGTAATATTCAAATTGGCAAAATATTTCTCCCAGAACGAGTTTTATAGAAAATAATGTACGCAATTCCTGCTCATGCAAAGATAAATGAGCGCTTTCTTTCTAAAACTTTGTCTGAAATAGCGTAAATCGACAACATCTTGATTATGGCATTTTCCCCATCGAGTGATATATGATCTCCGGTAATTGGTACCGTTCTTCGTGATTCAGTAGCGCTACTCCTCTAGGGTTGATTAAGTTTTATCCTTGATTAGACGTACAATCTTCATTCGCTCAAAAACATTTTAAATCATTGATCGTAAGCCATTATGAATACATGACATTTTAGATAATTCTATCAGGCTTAGCGCCTTATATCATATTTATGTCGACGATTCTGAATAAGAAAATAGCTCAATGTTTATAGTACATCTTTTGGATTTGTAGTAATTTGAGTTGTTGGCTAAAACTATCCATAGCATAGCTTCCTCCATGTTTAATTTCACAACCTTATGAATTTTACTGTAACTAATCCATATAGGTATTTGTAACATTTTGTATTTACCAAATCCACATCCTGAATTCTTATGATTGTTTCATTTTAAATGCCATTGATGTTTTCATTCCAATTATAGATCAGTGCTTCTATGTTGGAAAGATTAATTTCCAGTCCTGTTTCTTGAATCCCGTGGTGGAAGATACGTATCTTTTTCTAGACCATTTTTATTCTAACTATGAATAAAATATATACTATTTTATGAACTGATACAGTTCATCTGTAGGATCAAGACATTCATTTGAAAAAGTGTTGGAATGCGGATACTAATCAATGAAAAAAAGGAAGTTTCTTTTAATATTGTCATATACTGCTTTGAGACGAAGAATAGATTATTAAAAGGGAGACATAATTAATTGTATTAGCACTGCCACTAAAATGGAACCACTTGAAATACTTGTGTATGTGTGATATATAAGAGAACGAAATTATGTTTCCATCATGAATTAATGCGTTAATACCCCGGGGAGGGTGTATGGTATTTTAAAACGTCCAACCGTAATGTCAAATAATGAGTTGTTATTTTTTAGCATCTACACAGTTTCATATAAATCGTAATTTTGTTCAACATTGTTTAGGTTTGGAGATAGATTATGTAATGCAATAGTCATATATAAAATGGTGTGGGTTTTCCGGGATTTTCAACTAAGAGGGTTCAGGGTTGAATTATGTCTTTTAGCAAGACGAAGACGTTTATTCTATGTTGCGTTCGATTATATGAAGTTATGGTATTTGTTTGCTTCCTTACATGTCAAGACAATGTTTTTACTGTGAAGTTTCATTAATTTAGCTAACATTTACTTTCTCAGGGCATCAAATTTTTTCTTTGTTCATTGTTTCTTATTTTCCTTTCCATTTTCCTTACACTTCTCTGTTTCTGTCTTGTATCAATTTTGTATCAAACTTTTTCAAATCGGGATTGTCACTTCAGAACGGTATTCCTTTCCGTTCAGGTATTCTTGGAATGGTTTCAATGCTTCGATTAGCGAATATGCCATTATATCATTTGATTTCTCGCTGTTGAGATTTAGTAACATCAATATGAACTCTTGCTTATCATGGTTTTCATTTTTACAGCTTCGAAGTTTTACCTAGGTTCCTTATGAGGGTTATGTGAGCAGAAAAAAAACAATTATGTTAATTGGTACCGTCAGATTTGTTACAAGAAGTATGAAACCTGATTCAGAATAGGAGTTGTAAATTCCTATGACTTCTGCCACTCATTGTCTAAGAGTCCGCGATACTGAAGACAATAATCTCTTTGGTTACGTTATCTGAGCTATGCGATGTGATCAAGCCTTTCATGGAAGGAACAAACCATATATATATATAGGAAGAGAAATCTTTTTGAATAACGAATTTATCTGTCGCTTCCCATTGCTGTTTGACAGATTACTTTTAAAATGGCGACGTATTTTTATCATCAAAGGTCTAGCGGCGATCATGAAAAACTAGAGGTAACAATAAATTTCCCATTAATACAAAGTTTTCCGGGGATTATTTTTTACTAGCACACGAATCTTCGTTACCTCTCTGTAGAAAGTCGCTTTTTTGGAAGAAAAATTCGTTTCAACCAAGGCAAAAGCTTATATCAGTCGGATTTTACAACCACGAAAAGCTAAGTCGGCTGCCATCCATCATTCTGACTGTTGTTTACATTTTCTGTTACAATATAGAATGATGTGCGTATTGCAATTTTTTTCTCATTTAGGCTCGTCAAATAGAAATTGTATCCTGAATACACAATGGGCTTGCTACCAATTGGACTCATTTCTGGCATACATGCAACATCAAAGTTTGAATTTTGCGTTGTTCTAAACTGAATTGTCGTCTAAAATCCTATAACACGGAATGGACGTTGATTTGTCCTATTTTTAATTTGAATGTCTCAGTTTTTTTATATTTATTTTTAAATATCATATCCTTATTTATTTCTATTCATTTTTTATATTCGATAGTAAACTTATAACATTACTTGTTTCTCTAGGATCCAATTGTTTTCTCAGTTGATTATCAATTTACTTGCCAGTAAAATATTCTTGTTGATGTGTGGGTTGTAAAATTCATTTATTGAATTGGCAACCACTCCCCTTAAACATTTGAATTCGCATACTTCTCTTAGAGATTAATAATATAACTGAGTTAATTTTCCATATAATTATTTTTCTCTGAATGCATCATATGATGCATTCAGAGAAAAAGGTGTATCCATCGCTTTCCCATTTGCATTTCCGCGTAAGTGAACATATTAAAGCCGACTGGAATATGAACTCATTTCCTCAGCTTTTAAATTCCGAGCTTTTATACCATGCACCAACTGCACATCTCAGCGCTCGTCAATCTATGTACTGACCAAATTCGATCTAATTTCACTTCTATAATGGTAAGGAAACCGGAATTTCAACGTGAAATGACATTAAACCTTGAGTAATTTTAAAGGAAGGTAAATATTGTTATAATACTGAAACTATTGTTTTAATTCATTTTTAATTTAAAAAACGTCTTATATATTGATTTTATTTTAGGGTTAAAAGAATTCATATTTTCGCACGAGTTTCATCAGAAGTATGTTTAGGAATTAATTACCTTGATTGTATTTTTTTAATCTAATTTACCCCAAGTAAGGTAGTAAATCCACCAAGACAAAAAGGGTTACTGGGTCTGAAAGAAATGAAATACTAAAACATTATTAATGAATGAGAAACAGAATAGTAATCGAGGAGACAGTAGATAAAATTTGCCATTACGTTAAAATTTTTGAAGATCAAATCAAAAGAAGATGGAGCCAGAAGAAATTTCCACAGGTGAGAAATGCCAGAAAACAAAATATAGGCACATAACTTACGGTTGCATCTAGTCATTTCATCTGTAGAAGGCCTAGTTTCTAATCTAGAACTGCGCTTAAATTCATAAAATCTAGATATCCTAAAGAAGATCCCATACATGAAAATATTTATAGAAAAGGCACAGGGAAGCAACGTTACGGCGGTGGGAAGTGACAGAGGCCAAGACGCCAGGTCATTTTCTATATGTCTGATATATTATTAAATTAAACTGCTTTGTATTCATAATGTTGGTGACGTAATATTTAGGCACAAATGTTCATCAGTTTTCCTCAGATATATAAGTAAAAGAAAGGATATTAACAAACGTTTCACTGTCAGTAAGTATATAGTGAAAGATTTTGTTCGTCCAAAATGCAAATTCTGTGATAAATATCAAGAATCAATTCACCATCTTGTATCACGTGCCGCAGCACTGAATATAAAAGCCGGCATGAGAAATTGAACCAATACCTGCATCGGAAAATTTGCAATATTTACGGAAAGGAAACTGCAAGGAATTTGTATGAACAACACACAGATCCGGTTACAGAGATAGGAGGTGTAACAATATTATGGGAGTTTACAACACAGACTGAACAACCAAAGCTAAACACCTAGGCATCGTGATCAAAGACCGCAAAAACAAAATGTGCCTTCCTATTTTCATAGCAATAGACGCTAATTTATCTTTGAAGATGTTCAAAAACTAGTAAAATACATGGACTTTCAAATCGAAATCACACGAATATAGCGTATGAAGATATCAACAATTTCTTTTGTAGTTGCAGTCCTCGGATTGGTTGGAAATGGTTCGAATAGACAAACTGACGGCGTTCACGGTGCCTCAAGACTTAAAGAAATACAAAAAATTGTACTCACAAGTAGAGCCCAAACACTACAAAGGGCTATATCTATTTAAAATATGTGTGATCTTAGTCAGTTTTTTTGTTTCGATTTTTCTTTCTTCACAATATCATCAATGGAAATGTCATGATGACATCTCTGACCAGAGATCTCTGGTTGGGACGCCGAAAAATATTGTATACACAAGAAATCAAAGGAAATATAATAAATAATTAAGCTCTATATGATCTTTGAAATCATTGAAATAAAATATTCCATAGGTTTATTTTTGATGTAATTTAAAGATTAGTGGACCTAATGTTGATTTAATCATTATATTATTGAAGCATTTATGGCATGTATAAAAGATCTTTTATAAAACGCGTCTTTTTTATGAAGAATCGTTTCGTGCACTGGAAACACGAATTCCTGACATCTGACTTCAAAGAAGATTCCAATTATTGGAAAGTAATTAAATAGTACAAAAATTAAGAATAAAAGTAATATTATGAAAGACCAATCAATAAGAAAATATCTATCAAATATAGAAACGCACATATTTGCCAATCATTCTCTTTCGGTCACTGAAAATACCCACCATCAGTCAACATATATAGATAGGCATACCATTCTTCTACGTTCCCCACGTACTGAACTCGGCACAGGGATACGCGTAGGACCGAGCGCTCTAAAATGACTATAAATAATAAATAAACCGGTTTCTCTGATTACAAATGTTCAAGTTCTCTTCAAATAGGTTTATTTTAAATATAGCCCCATCAGAAATCAATTGTCCCTGCAAGTTTTAACGACAATCCGTAACATCTGATTCTTGTAAAAAGGCCGAAAACAATTGAATTTTCTCATATTTACAGGTACAGACATGAAAGCAATTAATATATATCCGACTCTGCCGAAGGGAAACAATACATCATATTTAAGGGTGGGTTTTCTGAAAGAAGATAAAAGGAAAACTGTCAGGTTAACATGTAATGTCTCATATGTAAAAATAAACATCTGACACTATTGATAAGTAATTGCATGAGGCGCACAGTAGAAAGATCAATATTAATCTCTCTGGATTCTATCTATCTATCTATCTATCTATCTATCTATCTATCTATCTATCTATCTATCTATCTATCTATCTATCACAGTCAGTGTCTGTCTGTATGTATGTATGTCTTTCTATCTAAATCTATTGATATTTCGGCAAATTTTCAAACCTTTTCGGTAAAGAGTATAAAGCATATTATCTCTCTCTCTCTCTATATATATATATATATATATCTATATATATATATATATATATATATATATATATATATATATATATATATACTAGCAGCATTGCCCGGCGTTGCTCGTCCTTGATTCAAAAAATCGTACGACTCATACAGCAATCGCTATTACATGACTTAAAATATTTTTGCCCTTCCTTGCCTTTAAAGGTGTGCCCTTTGCCGTGATGATGTTGCTACATGCGTTACTTCTTGCCTATCTCGCACTGCGAGTTTTTCTAAGCTCTATACTAAACATTAAATCTGTTACGAAAAAAGAACTAAACAAAATGAACACAAAACGATCAGCTTTACAAAAGGACTCGTAACTGGAAAAACCGAATGAAAAAAGAATGTTAACAATAAATACTTTTTCACACCCAACCCAGTTTTGCGGAATCAGAATCAACGTCGAGTTTAAGCAAGCGAATGAGCCAATTGGAATAAAGTGCCACGCAGATTTAAATTTTTCCCACTTATGTCGAATGCAGCTATCGATTTTTTTTTTTGCATGCTAGCCTGCTAGCTAATATTCGTGTCAGTCAGCTGTTGGCTCTATCGCTGGACAATAGAATCTTCCTGCCTATTCGTGGCAGACAGCTATTGGCTCTCACTCTGGCCAGTAGAAAATGGCCACAAACTACATGAAAATTGCCGTAGAAGCATGAAAAAATCGATTATTTCCACTATTGATTGGAGTTGGGAAATGCAAAGTCGGTCTTAGCCTACCCGCTAACTAAGAGCATGTACCTTTTGGTGCAAATCCGTCGAAAATTGCGGCCGTGCATTCGTTACACACACACACACACATCCTGCCTTATATATATATATATATATATATATATATATATATATATATATATATATATATATATATCAGTCTGTTGATATCTCTGCACATGTTCAAACTTCCTCGGGGAAAGCTTATAACACATAGTATCTATCTATCTATCTATGTCGATATGTATGCACTTTTTCATACTTTCTAGGATAAAGCGTATAACGCATAATATCTGACTATCATTCTGTCAATCTCTCTTTTTATCTATGTATCTCAGTCAGATAGATAGATAAATAGATAGATAGATAGATACACTTAAAAATTGGTATAAATAATTACATTTTTGTATAATTGACCACTTTTGATTTCTTTGCATGTGAATTCTTAACGATAGATGAATAGATATGCATAAAATATTTCGAAAAATATATTCGTACACACTCATATGTACGTGCGTATATATGTATGTGTATGTGTACATACACACACAGTGGGCTTTATTGCGTCTGTTTGTTTCATGCCTTAGCACGTTCATCCAAACATCTTCGATGATATAGCAACCACTTGATGCATTAACTTGACAAAAATGTAGTTATTTATACCAATTTTTAGATCTATCTATCTATCTATCTATCTATCTATCTATCTATCTATCTATCTATCTATCTATATATCTATCTATCTATCTATCTTTGCTGCTTATAAATGATGCTTCCAATAATTTCGATGCCTAACAGACTACTTAAATTAAAAGAAAAAGTAATTTATTAATTTCTCAAATAACATTGGTGAAGTGGGATCCTTCATTCACTTTCCTCCATACATAACATGGGTTCAAGTAACCAAATAATTGTAGTTTGGTTTCATCTGACCATAAACCATAGGTCCAATAATTAGCTCAATGTTCTAGATGGGTTCTATCAAAAGCTAATCTGAATCTTAGATGTTTAACATTAAGCAAGTTATTTTCGTTTGACGGCAAGCTAGAACTCCTGCTCAATGGAAGCATCTAGTGATGTCTTCCCCGATACATTCAACCCTGATGTTTTTAGATCATTGAGAATGTCTTTGGACTTTAGGTGAGGATTCTTCGAGAAGTCTCTGAAAATTTTCCTTTCCATTCTCTCATATATTAGCCGTTTCCCGCCAGTCATTTTTATCAGCACAATGAGTCCTTTTGTACTAATTGTTAATGCTACGAATTGCCTATCAAGGAACATTTAAACACTAGGAAAGTGTTGTAAACCCATCACCTTGTTAGTACATGTCAACTGTCTTCATTCGGAGATTGTTGTCAAATTTAGCCGTCTTTGCTAATTTTGCGGAACGAATTGAGTTATCACGATGCATGGAACTCACATAGTGTCTACTTCATCACATATTGCCTGCTTCATTACTTTTTAGAATGTAATAGAATCACGTCAATACGTCATATTCAAACAGTGTTTGTAGTAAATGTCAAATCAAGAAAAAACATTATAATGTCATAGTGAAATGTTATTTCATAATTTCCATTATGGAAGCGAATAATTTAGAACTGCACCAATTTTTAGAAAAATATATAACTATTAATATAACAGATCAAAACTTAGAAAAAATTGTTGAATTATTCAAAATTAATAAGGAATGAATTATTTAAATTCAGTAAGTACTTGCAAGTATTCGCAATATCTTAGACAATATTCAAATATTCAGTGGGATAGAATAATGCGTGTATTTGTCTGTCTATCTGTTTAATTATGTCTACACATAACTGGCTTAGAAAATGAGATTCTTTTTTTAAAATTTACTGAAATACTTCAATTGGAGAGATAGATAGATAGATAGATAGATAGATAGATAGATAGATAGATAGACTGACTGACTAATTCACTGATAGGCATTACTTGCCAATGTCTATATATCTAGATATTTGTGCATTATAGTATAATCAGGATATATGTCAGATGAAGGCAAATTTGAAATTCTATTCTACATTGCATTTGATCTATTTTTGGTATTTTTACCGGAAATGAATATATCATCAAATGTTCGCATGCGCATGTGTAAATACAAATATCGCCGATAGCGAAAGTTTCTTAATTTCACGGTTCAGAAACGAGAGTTAGACAGAATTTGTTCATTTATTTAATTAACGATGCTTCTTCACAAAAATATTGACTTTTCTGTTGACAATAAGGGTCAGAAACATTTTCCTGTTTGGGAAGATCCGATTATATTATCGAATTTAAAACACGAGGACATTAACTTCATTCCCATATTCGAAGTATTCTGATCAAAATAAATTTCCATATCCTAGAATTTGTTTTCCAACATTCCTTTTGAAGTAGGAATTAAAGCAGTTATTTTTTAAATTAAAGGAAAATTGAGACTTTTGCCAGATTCTGAATAAAAATATCAGTAGAACCGCCAAAATATTCATTTCCTGTTTGATTATCTAACATTGGTAGCATTTGTCTCGCATCTAGTACATCAAAACTTTCGAGTAACACATTGTATGTAATATTTACAAGAGCTTTGGGGTATATCTTGCATATGAATAACTTACCAGAACTTAATGAAACCCAGGGTCACAAACTCACATCAATCCAAACAAATATGTTAGCTCTATCTCTGATATTGAGCGCTTTCTAATAAGTACCGCATATAATATATATATATAAATATATATATATATATATATATATATATATATATATATATATATATATATATATATATATAACGATTAACTGAAAGATTTCACCTCATTAATGAAAACGTTTGCTTAAATTATATGGACCACAATTCAGACATGTACTGCAGTATCTCGTATATGGCAACAGGGTTTAGAGGAATTACGAACAGAAACATTAGTAACGTGGAGAAAGAAAAGAGCAGTCATCAGGCCGGTAGACATTGCATTTAAATATTTACAGATCAAAGGTGGTTGGAAAGCATATGACCGGGATGTAGATCAACAAGCGAGAAGTGCGGTATAAGAAAATATTAGCATAGAAGTTACGGCAAGTTACCCAGCTCAACTGAAAATTCATAAAATCTCGCCGTCAATCTATTATTGCGCATAAATTCATACAGTCTACGTAATATAGCGAATAGCTGATCTGAACAATTACCATGAAAGTATTTATACAAAAACGGCACAGAGAGGTAACCATACGGCGGCGGGCAAGTGACTTAAGGTGAGCTGCGAGATCAGGCCAAATAATATTACTGATTCTTTTTTGGATCATATCCAGGAGCACTGGATCATATATGTCAGCAATATTCTAAGCATGGACGAATAGTAGGTATATATATGCAAGATAGATTCCGGAGAGATAAATTCTCTCGCCCGACTCAGTGAACCGATTTTCTTGACAGCAGATCTAGCAACAGTTTCAATGTAATCTTCCCACCTCATGTCAGTTGAGAACGTGAACACGTGAAGTTATAATGAGCCACTTTGTTGCAGGATAGCATCAGACATACTGACGGAAGAAAGATGATTAATGGAGAGCAGTTTAGTTTTGTAGGCATTAGATTTGACAAGCAATCTTTTCCTCCATTTAATGACGGTCTTGAGGTTGTTTTGTATATCGGCTGCCATTTTGAAGTTTTCTGAATAAATGGTAGTGTTTTAACGTAGATGCCAGGTTGAAAGCTGATGACATCGGGAGAGTGGTTAATGAAGAATAAAAATAGCATAAGATCAAGGATATAGTCCTGGTGGGACATCCCCGTTATTATGAAAGGATTTAGACGAATGGCTGTTCAGGATAACATTCGTTTTACGAATTGATAAGAACGACTGGATCAGATCACAAACGTTCTCGGAGATACCGTAGCTTTTCAGCTGCTGTAGAAAACCTGAATGTCAGACTTTGTCAAAGTCTTTCGAAATGCCAATGCTACAGCCCGAACTTTCTGCAATTATCATTAGAACATCAGCTGTTTATTTCGAGAAACGAAAGCCGTATTGATTATTTAAGAAAAGGCTATTGCACATGCACTCTAAAATGTAACGTTACGTCGTTTTGAACATCTAATTTCCCTAAGATCAATTACAAAACAAAAGTGTATTTTTCGAAATTCATGTTTATTTGGAAATGATATTCTGTTAAACATAATATAATTTTTTGATATTACTTAGTTCCGTTCAAATATACACATCTCTGAATATTACTACACCAAATTAATTTTAATTCATCATAATTTTTATATAAGTCTATATTACATAAAAATTAATGTATATTAGAGATATATCAGCTATTATTTTGTTTAATATTATAAAATAGAAACGAAGCAATAGAAAGATTTTAATAAAGGAAATGATCCGAATTTTATGGTGAATTATTGCGAGATAAATATGACTTCAATTATAACAATTTAGAAATCAGTTTCCTGTGTATCTAGAAAAGTGTAAGCGTTTTGGAATTGGGCTAATTCTAAGTAAATTATGAGGATAGTCAAATAGATTCTGATTCTTTTATAAAATTGTCCCGTTATTGATTTTATTTACATAAGGATTATTGTTGTTATCACGGCCTATATTAGATGTGTATGGATAAGTGTAATCTACTGGTGATTCTGAATTTTTTATTTAATCTACGGAGTTCCCAATGCTGTTACAGCCTGTAATATTTAACTACTATTGCTGTTGAAGACTTGCTGTCCTTTTTTTCTTATTAGAGGGTCCTATACTGTTTTTAATTATATGATAGGCCAACGAAGGAGGTATTCATAGGCTAGCATATGCGGTGATTCTTTTTTCATTTATCTAACATCGAAGTTAGTCCTGGATGAACAAATGGTGTAATGGATAATGAATCGGAATTGTTGATCGGTGAGCCAAATTCCAATTTCCAACTTTCGTTGGCTTCGTTATATTCATGATTTAATAACCCTGGGAAAGGTATGAATCTACCAATTCTCCTCTAGCTATGGGTTAATTATTAAGATCTATATCAATAAAACATTATAACAAACCCCCAAAACTTTTGAATTTAAATTAACGGCAATAGGTTTGATAAGCCTTAGGAGGCGAACTAATCTATCAATATAAACTATTCTAGCCAATATTCACGTAAAAATACTTAATAGCCAACTGTGATTTACCGATAGAATGTATATACAGTGTGACCCGGATATAAGAGAAACCCGGATATAAGAGAGATTTTCTCTGGTCCCAAATTAGAGCCTGTGTTAATGTATATAAAATAGACCAAACCCGGATATAAGAGAAACCCGAATATAAGATACTTCTTCTCCGGTCCCGACAACTCACTTATATCCGGGTTACACTGTAGTTATGAACATAAGCGTATGTTTTGATAGCAAAATAAAATTCAGCAAACCATTCATTTCAAGCAACAAGACCTCTGATCGGGAGACTGGAACTTTTGAGATTCTTATTCTTCTCTGCTCTGCCATGACCCAGGGTGGTAGCATCTTTTAGGGCCCCAACTATGGGCACATAATGAACTCCCAAACAGAAAGGAAAACACTAGGAAAGTATAAAAATATATATTTTTATAGTAAACATCCCAACAATATATTTTTATCAAAAAGAATTACAATATATTTTTCTAGTGAAATTTATCAGCCGAAACATTTCGATAATAAAGCGACCATCAATAAGTTCTTATCGCAAAATGACTAACATTACATGTTTATAGCAAAATGACTATCAATATTTTTTTATACTGAAACTGAATACATCACCATACATCGTCAAAAAAATCTATGATAGATCAGATTTCTTACAAAAAGAAACAAGTTTTCCTTTCTTGTTTGGATACTTAATAAACAATGCAACTAAGAAATTGTAATTTAGTCATAATATATATCATTCAATTGAATTAATTATAAAGTCAGAATGTTCACATTTAGATTTTGATAATAAATAATACATATGGATGTTGGTATGCCGCTAAAAAAATAAACAAACCATATAATTATTACACGATTTAATCGGAATATATCTTTGTCTTTATCATTTTTTGGCCCAACCTTTCAGGCTGGGGGGTTCGTTTATTTCCTCAGATTTAGAACAGGTTGCCTCTTGTTTTTTTTTTTTATATATATATATATATATATATATATATATATATATATATATATATATATATATATATATATATATATATATATATATATATATATATATCGCAATTTATTTTATCTTTAAGTTCGATTTCACAAATAAATACGAAGTTTTGAAAAAAATGTTTTTGTGTTAATTTCTGACGTTATTTTGGAAATTTACCCGCGTTATATTTTTACGGTTCCAAAATCAACCTACACTGATGTATATATCTGTTATATATATGCATGTATATATATATATATATATATATATATATATATATATATATATATATATATATATATATATATATATATATATATATATATATATATATATATATATATGTATATATAAATATATATATATCTATATATATATATATATATATATATATATATATATATATATATATATATATATATATATATATATGTATATATATATATATATATATATATATATATATATATATATATATATATATATATATGTATATATATATATATATATATATATATATATTATATATATATATATATGTATATATCTATTATATATATATATATATATATCTATTATATATATATATGTATGTATATATCTATTATATATATATATATATATATATATATATATATATATATATATATATATATATATATATATATATATATATATATATATATATATATATATATATATATATGTATATATATATATATATCTATTATATATATATATATATATATATATATATATATATATATATATATATATATATATATATATATATAGATGAGATGAGTGATAGTTCTACTGTGAAGAGTAGTCATTATTAACAATTGTCTCTCAGAAGCGACAATTATAAAATAAAACGAATGAAGATACGAGACAGAATGTCTTCAGAAATAAGAACAATGACTTATCTTACAATATCAGACATTTAGATTTATACATTCAGGCAAATTGTCCTTTCTCTAGGTCAATGAATATATGATGGTAGGTATGCCTAGCAAGAGATAATATTCTAGGCTTATCTAGTTAGAATAAAAACCGGGACGATTGCAGATTGGTTTGGGACACGATTTCGTTAAAAATTAAATTACGGGAACCTTCTATAAATATTTAGCTAGCACCGCATTCTTCTCGTTCAGAGTGATGTAATTGAGCCTGAACAGATTTTATTAAGTAAACGGTCTACATGACTACCTTGTTAACTAGTGACCTACGAGTAGGCTATTCATTCTGAGACTTTCCTTGTGTCCTTATATGAACTTTCATTTTCTTACTGACACTTACATCCTGAAAGTTTAGAAAGTAAAAATAAAGAAAAAGAAAATATAAAAATAGATTTCTGTTTTAGACAGCGATTAGAGAGCGAAAAGCCGCACTTTGAATAAAATAAAAAAAAAAGCAGATTTGCAGTAAATAAGTTAAAGACAAAACCAGGCCGGAACGATTTCTAGAAACATCAGGGAAAGAGATAAGTATTTCAACTTAATCACTGAGAATTCGTTTGTAAGTTCGGTCTCATTTAAGAGGCTGAATCTGATTTCACTGGCAGCTGACTGAATCTAATTTTGCTTTCGAGAGACTGTAGCGCTAATTGTATTCTCCAGTATCGACTTTCGCTTGACACCGATTCGACTTCTTAGAGAGCTTCAAGTATTTAGGAGAAAAGTATTTTCTTTCAGCTACAATTTTGAAGAGAATCAATATTGTTTGTTCCTTTATTTTTCTTTTTCAACGAAATAGCATCGGGATCAAGCTAAAGTCTCTCCCTTGTGTTTTAAATTTAGTCTTGTAGACATTCCGTGTCAATAGCTTAGATAAATTCTGCATGCTTGCTGTTTGTAAATGTTTCTCTCAGAGGAAATACAATTAAACGCAGCGCATGCGCATTCAGTATTGACTAAGTCAGGACACGCACGCAAGCACACACACACATATATATTCTCACACTGCTACAGTTGATGCTAAAAGGTTATCGTACAGCTATTCCAATCTTTCATGACACAGTTAAAAATACATGGGACAAATTTGTTGTTGTACATTCTTAAAAACGCACCAAAATTGTTTTTGATATTTGGATATTAAAATACTTTAAGGAGAAGTTTGGATTCTAGTAATGTTTAGAAAACTATGGTATATTTTAAAATTATATATGAAGTGAACACAGTGATTGTAATATATATCTGTATATATATATATATATATATATATATATATATATATATATATATATATATATATATATATATATATGTGTATATATATATATATATCTGTATATATATATATATATGTATATCTGTATATATATATATATCTGTATATATATATATCTGTATATATATATATATATATATATATATATATATATATATATATATATGTATATATATATATATCTGTATATATATGTATATCTGTATATATATATGTATATCTATATATATATATCTGTATATATATATATATATATATATATATATATATATATATATATATATATATATATATATATGTATATATATATATATATATATATATATATATATATATATATATATATATATATATATATATGTTCTTATTTTTTCACAATAAGTTTCACCCTTTACAAGGACCCGGAACACTAGCGGTAGAGAGTTACGTTAGGAAGCAATTTTTGCTGATGGCAGTGAAAGATAACACATCCTGCTGCAACAGGTTAAGAATTCAGTGATCTGGGAAACATCCTTTTTGGATTTGGTTCCATAGAGCAGTGGTTCTTGGTAAAAAACTATTCGAGAGGAAGTTACTTCTCCCCAATGGAATACTTTGTAAATGGCATGGCGGGTCGTTGCCGTGAAGGTTTGAATTCGTGGCATCATGGGATATTGTTCACCCTAACACTTTGCGTAGAAGTCGCGATAGATTAGCGAAAGGCAATCTACAAGACAATTCCGAAAACTTCGTATGTTAATTACATTGTTTATATTCTATTTGATAGACTTCTGATGTAAATAGTGTTGTTTGTTTTATTTCCATTAAATATTATTTGTGTAAATGCTCTTACATCTTAACCAGTAATTCTAATAAATATATAAGATGGTTTACATTGCATTTTGGAAAAAACGTTCCATCCAAAAGGATTTGCGCTCGAGATCAACGTAGCAAATGTGGTAACTGTGATCGGAAGTTATGATAAAACACCTAATAAATAAGGATTGAACCAATCATCTTAATCTTCTCTTTGTGTGGATACTTCAATATATATATATCTAAGTTTTAGTAATATATTTCTTGAAGACGTTGTTTTATCTGCTGTACTCTCTCTTATCAATTAAAGAGAACACACCCATGAACTATAAACAATGCAATATCACTTACATATTTATCAGTAATTCTGTTATCAATGTGGGATGGAGATGTCAGGTCAGCTCAATGCAAGCTTTGTAACGACCATCTTTTCCTAGTAGGTCCTTTAGTTCTCAGGGCTTATAGTCATATCACGTTGAAAAACCTATTCTTGAACGGTCACCGACAGAGAATAACATCGTAACTCTTCAAGATCAGTGAACACTTGGGTATAGCAAGTGCTGTAAGTATGGAAGTCGCGATAGATTAGTGAGAGGCAATCTATAAGACAATTCTGAAAACGTCTTATTTTAATTACATTGTTTATATTGTATTTGATAAACACCTGCTTCTGGTGTAAATTATGATGTTTGTTATATTTCGATTAAATCTTATTTGTGTAAATGCTCTTATATATTAATCAGTAATTCTAATAAATATATAAGATGTTTTATTGTGATCGTGATCGGGAGATATCATAGAATACCTAATTAATAAGGATTGAATCAATCATCTTAGTCCTCTATTCTTGTGAATACTTCAGTATATATATATCTAAGTTTTAGTAATATATTTCTTGAAGACGTTGTGTTATCTGCTGTACTCGTTCTTATCAATTAAAGAGAACACACCCATGAACTATAAACAATGCAGTGTCACTTACATATTTATCAGTAATTCTGTTATCAATGTGAGATGGAGATGTCAGGTCAGCTCAATGCAAGCTTTGTAACGACCATCTTTTCCTAGAAGGTCCTTTAGTTCTCAGGGCTTATAGTCATATCACAATGAAACACCTGTGCTTGCTTGATCACCGACAGAGAATAACATCGTGATTCTTCAAGATCTTGAGTACAACAAGTGCTGTAAGTATGGATGTGAAGGTAGTATAGATGAGAGACAAGTTTCAGTTCCAGTCGAGTTCGTTAGATTAAAGCACGCAGAAATAGGTTACGGGATGTTATAAATACATCTTTTCTCTCCAAGCTATTGAATAACTTGTAGAAATTGTATCAGCAAATCGTTATTATCTCTATAAATGCTTACAATCTAAAATATATATTCGATCTTTAAATAAACTCCAAAAGTTTTATATGGAGTAAATATCAATTCAATCAATCAATATAGGCTTTCAATTCGAGCAAGTATCCCACAGTGCTTGGACTCCGCTTTGGGATTATGTTTCTGACCCATGGAGCAGATCTAGTGGGTAAATGTTATAGTTTCATCTCGTGTGTTATGACTGTATCTTCTTGCCAATATATGATTTGTTGTCTCTTCTACTTGATTGCTGGTCTGGTTTGTTATATTCAGTTACGTACAAATATCTTTGGCGAATGTATAAATCCGCATTATCTACCCTTAGGTTTAAGTTGAAATTTTATCAGCAAATCATTATTATCACCAATTAAATATCACAGCCTAAAACATATTTACTCGTTTTAAATAACATGGAAAAATTATGATAAACCGTAAAAATAAATGAACCCATAACTGCATCGCTATACCATTTATCAAAACAAGATTTCTCTCCCTCGCTGTTCCTCTTCCTCGCGATATTCCCTGTGAGTGTTAAATTTTGGAAGCCTCCTTACCTCATGGCTGACCAACAAATTTAAATTGTCAGCTGACTATAAAAATAAAGATTATTTTTAATATTTATACATATATATTGAAAATAATCTTTTAACTTTCTAATTCTTTTATTATTATATATATATATATATATATATATATATATATATATATATATATATATATATATGCAAGGAAATTGAATTTTAGCCATTTTGAAATAGATGCCTAATTATAAACGAGCAAACATACTTATTTTATTTAAATTTTAACAAATCAAATTTTGTCGTGCATAAATTGAGTTAACATTTTAAGATACAACTTTTATTTCATTAAAAATTTGAATAATTTTAATCTGTTCATTATATACATAAATATGTTTGACTTTAGATTTTAACATTTATTTCGTAGATATTTTCAACCTTAATCTAAATCATTAAAGATACGTCAAATTTCACTTATAAAACGTCGTTGATATTTATTGTTCTTCAGTACAAATGCCGAAAAATACAGAAGAATCCCTGACAACCGGACTAAGAAGGCCTTCCGGATATGAGGAATTAGTTACAAAGTCCGGATATGTGGGATTATATTTAGATTAAAATAAAAAGAGCTGAAATCAGGTTTAATATTTATTTTCAATGTTTTATAGCAAACAAAATAAGCTAATTTTAAATATGACGTAATTTATTAAAGGAAAAAGAAATAAATGTAATGTTAATGAAAATTCATTAAATTAATTATGCCACGTATGCAAAACAAATAATGTAACAATGATATTTTTAATCACTGTTGCATGATGATTCTTTCTCTTCCAGTATCTTTCGCAAAATTTCCCGCATTTCGTTTTGCTTTTATTCTTGAAATTTTTAAACGAAAGACATTTTTTTTTTAACTCTGGGTACGTTATTGCAATCGCCATAGCTGAAAAATGGCTATTTTTCTAAAGAAATAACAACCTTTTCAATAGCTTTTTCAATTCACGTCCATGTTTCATCACAATCATGTTTTGTTTTTTTTATTTCCTTGTTCATTGTGAAAATGTGAATGACGGAAAATAGTTTCTTTGGAAGATTTTATATCATACAATGTTGACTTTCCTATGTTGAACTCAATTATTTGTTACAATGAACAATCAACAGCTCCTTGTCTGTTTATAATTTTCCACGTGCTGCAATAATTCCAAGGTTCGTTTTTCCTCTTAATCCCATCATCTTTTTTACCAATACAAAGCATTAGAATGAAATAAGCATACGCAATTATGCAAAGTAGATTTCCTGAAAAACAGAAATTTCACATCAGTTACATCTCACCACCATAGTTCAAATACACATAGCAAAAACATATCAAGATATGCGGAATTCCGGGTATGAGGCACTCTGGGTATGTGGGATTCCAGATATGAGGGATACCGGATATGAGGGATTCTACTGTAGTCTATTTTTAGGAATTCTTCCAACCTCAATAAACACTGTTTGAGATCAACGCTGAAACCTCGTTAACTGTGATAGGAAGATAAGATAGATCGCGTAATAAATGAGACTTGAACCAACTACTTTAGTCTTCTATTTCTTATCAATTGTTCTATATATTTCGATTTTATTTATATAATTTATTGAAGCCGTCGCATTATCTGCATCAAACTTTTGTATTAGACAAGGAGAAAATACGCATGAGATATAAATAATGCAGCAGAAAATTGTCATTAAATTATTGCCATTATATATATATATATATATATATGTGTGTGTGTGTGTGTGTGTGTGTGTGTTTGTACATAAATATATATATATATATATATATATAAACCGGCAGATCACGCAAAACTTCGGCAAGAGAAGATCGAATAATGCAGCGTATGTCATTAAAGGACCGTTTTAAGTCTTGCACAGAAATTAAAAGGGTTATGAATAGTACCTCATGTGTTAATGTGTCAAGACAGATTGTTTGTAGACGACTGCAAGAAATAGGGCTGTTTAATCGAACCCCAGGGAAGAAACCACTTGTTAGTTCGAAGAATAAGAAGAAGAGATTAGAATTTGCAAACAGGTATGTAATTTGGACATATGAAAATTGGGCAAAAGTATTTTTCAGTGATGAAAGCAAGTTTAATTTATTTGGAAATGATGGAAAAAACAATGTAAAGAGACGTATTGGTGAAGGATTAAGTGCAAAGTGTACTAAGAAAACTGTCAAGTTTGGGGGCGGAAGCATCATGATATTTTGAATGTTTTCTAGCCAAGGTACAACGCCTCTTGTCCGGTTACAAACTCGTGTAAACGCGCAGATCTATAATAACATTGTTCAAGATCATGTGCCAATCATACAGAATTCAGGTTTCGATAGGACTAGCTTTATGCAAGATAATGCCCCATGTCACAAGGCAAAGGTGGTAATGAGTTACCTTAGCGAGCAAGATTTGGAAATTATGGATTGGCCACCGCAAAGTCCTGACTTAAATCCAATAGAAAATCTTTGGAAGACCTTAGGAGTGAAAGTTATGGAAAGAATCCCACTAACACGGATGATTTGTGGGTGAAGCTTCAAGAAGAATGGTCTAAAATTAGTATCGAGGATTGTCAAGAACTGATTCGTTCTTGTAGTCGAAGATGTGCAGCTGTCATTAAGAGCAAGGGCTCATTTACTAAATATTGATTGTACATGTATTTTTATTGTTTTTTTTTTTTTGGCGTTTACATTGTTTTTCTCAATTTTGTCCCTTACTTTTGGAGGTTCCAAATTTGAAAATAAATAAATAATTGTTATAATTCTTTTTCTATCCTTTGCAAATTATTCAAATTGTCGTATGTTATTATGGATGATAACGACTAACAGTTGTCAAAATTTCACAGTTGTTATTTCTAACAAATATTAGGCTTTAAAATTTTGTCCCTTAGTTTTGGACGCTACTGTATATGTATATATGTATATATATATATGGAGAGAGAGAGAGAGAGAAAGCG
The DNA here is from genome assembly GCA_903632075.3 of Acanthosepion pharaonis. Taxonomy (NCBI): domain Eukaryota; kingdom Metazoa; phylum Mollusca; class Cephalopoda; order Sepiida; family Sepiidae; genus Acanthosepion; species Acanthosepion pharaonis. The sequence continues at coordinate 542,577 of CAHIKZ030000946.1, forward strand.
AGTTTGAGCGATGTTGCTTTTCAGTCTTAAAGCTATCAGTCGATACCTGTGCATAAAGCGTTTCTTTAGAAGTGAGGAAATGCCTTGCACTCTTCTATTCCCAGTCTCTGAAATTCGAATAGATTTTCCAAAAAGAACTCGTCTACTACATTGGATGAAAACTAATTCGCAGTTATTATATCAGAGTTTTCCATCGAGAGTCCTCTTAACGAAGGGAAAGTGATTTATCCTTTAAATAGGCATACACAATATTTTATTTTGAAACATACCAAAAGAAAAAGATCTGTCTTTGCAACGCTTACACTGCATTCCTTAATTTTTTCCAGAATAATTAATTCTTGGTTGGTATAAAATTAGCGATATTATTTAAGAAGTGTAAGTAAATTAAATGAGATATAATTTAAAAAGCGTTAATAGATAAATCCTCTGTTTGCTTAAAAAAGAGGAAAAGGCATGGAATTAATTGCTCTCCGATATTCTAGCCTTTGAGTAAGGATGAAGAAGGAGTGAGAGATGTGACAAAGAGAGATACGTAGAGAAAAGCAGAATTTTTATTGCTTTCCTTTCAGCCTTATTAAGCAATCTCCTGTTTACTAAGCGAGAAAATAAGAAAATCAATGAATCAATCGTTTTCGTGTTCCATTCCCTTTGACCAGAGAGATGGAAAGAAAAAAATGAGCTGGGAATCAAAATGAGATACGCTGACAAAAGCAGAAATTTTGTTGCTTGTCTTTCTGTTCTCAACATATTTTCAAATGAATGCTAAAGTTTTTTTTTTTTGCCATATGCTTCTAACATCAAATAATTTCCTGTTGAAACGACGTAAAACTTCCATCGCATAGATTTAGACAAGAAACTTAGTCAATTTTAAATTTTCCTTTAATGCTGATTCTTAAGATTATATTGGGGAAATCTGGTAACCATAATGTCACATCAAAATTTAAATGTTGCGAAAAATGATTTAACCCATAGAGAGTATACTCCATCTCTTCCTATGACACCAATCATTATTTGTAACAATTTTTCTTATTTGACTGTTCCTCCGAGACAATTTAATCAATCTCTTTTGGTGGCTTACTTCAACTTCCTCCCTGTCAATCTTACCTTCAATATGTCCTGTGATATTTACATTTTCCAAGCCTACTATTTTATTATGAGTTAAAACAATTCTCATACTTATTAGTTTAAGCATATGTGTCCTGTTATATATGTATTCATGTTTCTTAGGTGCTCCTTCTATGGTTTTCTGCGTATTCTCCTGTAAAACATTATATATATATATGTGTGTGTGTGTATATATATATATATATATATATATATATATACTTATATATATATATATACATACATACACATATATATACATATACATATATATATACATACATATATATATATATACATACATATATATATATGCATATATATATATATACATACATATATATATATGCATATATATATATATATACATATATATGCATATATATATACATACATACATATATATACACATATATACATATATATATACATATATATATACATATATATATATATATATATATATGCATACATACATATATATATATACACACATGCATATATATATATATATACATACATATATATATATATACATATATATATATATACATACATATATATATATACATATATATATATATATATATATATATATATATACATATATATATGCATATATATATACATACATACATACATACATATATATACACATATATATATATATATATATATATACATATATATGCATACATACATACATATATATATATATATACATACATGCATAAATATATATATATATATATACATACATATATATATACATACATATATATATACATACATACATATATATACATACACATATATATATATATATACATACATATATATATATATATATATATATATATACATATATATATATATATATGTATGTATATATATATATATATGTATGTATGTATATATATATGTATATATATATATGTGTGTATATATATATATATCGGCTATTGCTCAACACCTAGTAGAGAATATAGCCTGTGCCAAGTCCTATACGTAAGAGTAGTTCAAAATTATTCACATAGCTAGTTCCAACAATCGTTTGAAGATTTTGGAATCAATCTGTATAAGAAAATGGACACCTTCTCGTTGCCGGCAGAAGGATTTGTGAAGTCCCTTCATTTGTTGGTGGGGGGATATTTTATTTTAACTGTCCCTCGCTAATTATTTACACGCGGTTTCCCCTCCCTTCGTCATAAGTATATATACTTAAATGTTATTTAATTATTTTGTCTTTCCTCAATTTTTTGCACTTCATTTTCGTTGTTCTTTTCGTTTAATTTATCAATTTTCCCAACGATTTTCTCCTGATGAGATGTTGGACGAAAGGACTTTAGGGACTATTACGATTAATAAATTCCTTGTTTTTAAATCAATATACAGATTTTATACCTCTAAGCATTTGTTTATATATACAGTGGGGCAAATAATTATTCGTACACATGAAAAATTGTATTTTTATAAATTTACAAGCCTTAACTAAAACAAATTTTGATACCTTTTATAAAAAGTAGTAATAAACTTAATTCTTATTCTCACAGAAATTAATGCATTTCTTCGTTTTAAATGATGAATAAAGTATTCGTACAAAGCAAAAACAGAATATTAACTTAATTCAATACATTGTAGAATATCTTTTACTGAGTTCAACAGTTACCAGTCTATTCCTGTACGTCTCAACTAATGATTTGCATAATTGAGTGGTATTTTGTCCCATTCTTCTTGGCACATTGTCTTCAAATTCTTGATAATTGTTGGTGCACATTTCCCGGTTTGAATTTTCTAATATCGCCATAAATTCTCAGTTGGGTTCAAGTCTGGGGACTGACTTGGCCATTGCAAGACATCAACGTTACTTTCAGCTAACCATTTCCTTGTAGATCTAGCGGTATGCTTAGGATCATTATCCAGTTAAAAACCCAATCTTGCAGGATTTTCTGGTATCTTTCGGCATTCATCCTGCCATCTATTATTGATATTCTGCCAACACCTTTTGCAGAAAAAACAGCCCCAGATCAGGATTCTGCCACCACCAAACTTTAGAGTTGGCAACGTGTTATTTGGTAAGTAGGCTTCACCGTCCTTCCTCCACACATGATTTCGATAATTATGGCCAAACAATTCTATTTTAGTTTCATCTGTCCATAATACTTTTTCCCAAAACAATATTCTTTATCCTTATCCTCTCTAACGGATTCTAGACTAACATCTCTGTGTCGTTTCAACAGAAGTGGTGACTTCCTTGGGGTGCGTGATTTCAGATTGTTTTTGTGTAGTTCATTACTTATTGTACGCTCATTACTTATTGTTACTTTAATTCCTAATGCACGCAGATGTTTCTGAAGCTCTTCTCGGGTAACCTGTGGATTTTGTTGGATCTGGCGTCCTAATATCTTTGCTGATCTTAGAGAAATCTTCCTCGGAACACCTGTTCGTCTTTGTTTTTCGACGCTGTTACGAGTTTTAAACCTTGCAATGAACGAAGAAATTGTAGTAAAAGGAATATTCAGGTTGTTAGAAATCGTTCTGTAACTGTTCCCATCTTTCCAACGAGACAAAATGTGTTGTTCTTGTGAAATAATCAATTCTTTACCTTTAGGCATTATTAGAAACTTCTCGTAAGATTAGAAATTGTAGAATGCTCTGATAATGGCTAATAGCGTTAACTACAAATACTGATAACATTACGGGAACATTCTAGAATATACTTTTTTCATAATTAATTGATTATTTTATTCTAATAATTGATTTGTACGAATACCTTTTTCACCAGTTAGAATTTAAAATGCATAAATTTCTGTTAGAATAAGAATTAATTAAGTTTAATATTATTTGGTAATTTTATGTGTCGTTATACATAAATTGTGCCGAGATTTGTTTTATTTAAGGCTTTTGCATTTATAAAAATACAATTTTTCATGTGTAGGAATATTTATTCCCCCCACTGTACATGCATATATATATATATATATATATATATATATATATATATATATATATATATATATATATATATATATATCTGTTGAAGTGAAATCGAAAATTACAATAATAATAATGAAAAAGAAAAAACAAAAACCCAAAATAAACTTATTTTTCCATGAACATTAGAATAAAGGAACCGGCAATATGGTTATCACATTGGCTCCGAAAAATGCTATTTGGTGGCGCTGTTTTAGTCTTGAAAGTTACAAATAATTTCTTGTGTCACTCTTCTTGTCTCCTTTGCTCCATGATATTGAACCAAGTGATAATTACGTGCCCATTGTGGGGTGTGTTTGTTTCCCCATTTCGCTGACTATTTAACTCACTTTTCAACAAATGCCGCTCGTACATATCTTCTAAAAATCTTCACCTATGAAGTGGGTGAAGAATACTAAGAGCAAAGGTTGATTCGAGCGCTACCATTGTAACAGTTCTTATACTCATGGATCAAGAAAAAAGTAATTCCAGAATCATAAACTCCCAAGAATAATGTAAGTACGGAACTTTATTTGATTGCTCCATCTCTGCTCAAAGCTGACTTGAACTCTTCCATTAATAAGATGCTTATACATACTTAACCTAATTTCTGGACAAAGAAAAATAAAGCAGACATTCAATAACTATGTTTTATCCTGCCTGCGATAAACTAAATACTCACCTTCCGTTGGGTGTTCCAAATCTGCGCAAAGCTGACATGAGTTCGGCCATTAAAGCAAGCTTATACTTACTTAACCTAGCACCTGGACCAACAGGAAAACGGGCATACCAAACTGACTGTAATAACTTTGTTTCACTACAGTCAAAGTAGGCAAGAATATATGGTCCGTGATAGAAATCGCGGTTTTTGCATGTTTCTTCACTATCTTTGTTTTTATCATATGGTAACATGTACATACGTAAAATATACACCAACACGCAACCTTTTAAATTCCATCCGTCTCTCTATCTCTGACGAAATTGTCTATTATTCACTGCCATATAGGAGGTCTGGTACGATATAGCAGTTCAGCGCACCTTTCTTTTGTCTTTCTGAAAGACTAAATATATCAAGGATTCCATTTGCAATCCATTCAGCAATTTATTCATTGATTGGTGAGGTTTTTCTGAAAGAGAATTCCCTTCAAAGCTTGTCTTCGACTGGAACTTTTCCTCTTGGATGATTTAACGATTGACTGTCAGACTTCCCGCGAAGTTTCTCATTAACGCGAGGCAGAGTTCAAATGAGTCGAAAATCGTAACTTCTTAGAAACGATTGTTATCTGAAAGTCTCTTTTCTTGTCGACTCGATATATGATATATTTCACTCCAAATTGATCGACAAGAGAAGGGAATATATATTTCAAATATTCACTTACTTCCTATCTCTCGCTTGCTTTTATTTAGTTCTTTTTATTTTCCAGTAATAATATCATTTTAAATTAGTTTTTACTCACGTATATTACGGTTCCCTTTGAAGATCAAATACCTGTAAGATTGTTCAATATTTAAGTACTTTCTTTAGGAATTTTACTGGTTATCTTAATGTATAGTATCAAAATAGTTACAGAGACGGACAGGAAATGTTTATAATTTTTTTAATTCTGTTTTTCCAGCCTTCTTACAATTTATGAGGACTAAAACCAGACTATCAAATAGAAAATGTATAAAGTATTAGCCAGCACCCCTTGCGACAATAATAACTACGCAGTCTCTACAACTTCTCTGTCCTTATTAAAGCAATGTGTAAGAATTATACAAAAGTGATTTAAAAACAATTACTTATCTCTTCATTTTCGTCTTCAATGAAATATATATAAAAGCAGGATTGCTACCAACAAATGCAAGATATATTTGGCTAGTGATATTCAAGTTTGCAAGTTTGCTCAACATGCGTAAGGCAGTAATTTTTGTTACAAGCTCTCCAAGAATTTTACGAGATTCTGTTCTTTGGCAACGACAATTATTCCATTTTACGTTCTATAAGATCTCTTTGCGGCAGCGATATCCAAAAATTTATTGATCAGCATTTCTTATTTCGGGATCGTGATTGTTGGTGAGGTGAATGACGCTTTTGAATTTAAAGCATTAAATTATTTTACGTTTCATCTATTCCTCGTCGCTTTTGAACTATGCTAAAGCTACTTGCTAACCTGTTTGAATTCGAGTAGTTTGCGCGTGGGCCCTATAAATTTTCCACCAGCCCTTTTTAATTTATAATCTTTAAAGAATTTGGCAGAAGGCAAAGTGCAATATTTACAGAATCACATTTCTCTCGAACAGGCAATGCATTTTTTGCAATAATTGTTAGATCCCTTCTTAGGTAAAGGGGGTCTTTTCTCAGCTAAAAACGCAGAAAAAGCAGTTAATACTGCAATATTCAGAAAAGTATGAAACTCATTTTTAAATATTTGGGTAAGAATGTTGTGTAGGGTTCGAATTATGCGGTTATATATTAATTCTGTCTACGTTGTTAAATTTGTGGCTAAGCTCGTTTGGACGAAGGTTTTGTGGCGCAAAATCCGCATGTATTTATGTCCTAATATTTTTCTAAGCTTTCTTTTCCTGTCTATTTCTATTTTTTCAATTATAGTGAATTTGGATTGGCTTTTAAAATTATGATTTTCTAGGCGGAAATGTTGTTCTACAGGCAATAATCATTCGTCTTCCGATAATTACTAATTCCATAATGAAATGGCCATTCTGATTTTCCCACATATTTTTCTGCTATATTTTGCATTCGAATAGCTACCATATGTTATAACATCTAGTTAGAACTGCGGTTTTTTTGAATAATATATATATATATATATATATATATATATATATATATATATATATAAAATAGCTTTAGTGAGGTCTGACGCAATCGTCGTCTGACGATTGCATGAAACAGACTGTCACCTCTGAGAGTTGAATTCAATATTCACTTTTGTATTTATAATTACATAGGCTCTATCTCTGATATTGAGCGCTTTATCCCATGAATATAGCATAACTTAAAAATATATCTATATATATATATATATATATATATATATATATATATATATATATATATATATATATATATATATATAAAAGATAAAGGCCTCGCTGCATTCCACTAAAAATTAAATTAAAATGAGTTAGTTTGCATATTCAAAGTAAAATGTAATTATCTACTGTGCATTTGATATGATTTTGACAAAAAATACTTAATTATAAAAATAAATTATCCTACAATAACATCCTATTTTGACTTCATCAATAAACAACCTGCCTTAATTACTGCTTTACAAATTGTCGATATTCGTTCCAATAGTTTTTATTTAAAGTAGTTGTCAGGCTTTCGCTAGATGCTAGCAGTGGAAACAAAATATAATTTTTCTCGTAAAATATCTAGTAATTTAGTAAAATTTACTACGAACTGACGAATCTAAATTTGGTGTTTTTGTAGTAAGATGAGCCTGTAGAAAGCAATAAACTTTAGTTTTCTCAAATTGTATTTCTTAAATTAAATAATGGAAACATATTTAGTTTGAAGATATTTTCGAAGAAAGTTATATTTGGACTAACAGTAATAATCTAAACACGTATAATTAAAATGAACCCACACGGCATGCTTCCTTAAATTTCTATTTTATTTTTACAATCTTGCATGATGTTGGTCAGTTATCAACCTTTTTCAATTTATTTAAAGCCAGAAAATATATTTAGATTGTTAAAATTTCTTGGCGATAATGATTATTTCCCGATGAAATTCATAATAACTGATATTAGTAATGGGAGAGGAAGTGGATTCATACAGTTCCCAAGACTATTTTCGGGTAAGTAAATATCACCAAATCCTAATGGAACTGGAACAAGTCTCTCCGATTCAGAATATCAAGACGTTATCACGTAAACGGCAGTGACATCTAAGCTTAAAACACATAGTATTTCCAAGTGGAACAGACAAATGAAAAATAAGAAATTAGTTGATTCTTACAACTAACAATTACAGAAAGTGGTAGAGAGCCATGATCCTGAAGAAAAGAAATATAAAAATGAAGAAGAGGATCAATTTACAAGTCTCTACTATCCGATAGGTGGAAAGTTATATCCTTAAACCATTTTAATGAACTTGGTATTTTCTTGTGGTTTCACTAGTACACCATTGATTCAGCACTGACAAATTTTAGGTTTGAAGGTTAATACCATATAATCTGAAAACATTTAAAATGAACTGTGCTGCAATATCAGACCATTTAAGTACAAATAGAAAAACGTGTTTGCAACCTATTATACTTTGTGGAAAAATTCCGTGTGTCAATTAAAAGAATTCACTCTGTGTTTCAATCAGTGCAACTCTGAAGGGAAGGCAAGTATAGCTTCCTATAGCTTCCTTGCAATCATATCTTTTATGTTATGTTATCGTTTATCGTTTATTAATTTTAATTTTTGATTTAATGATTAGTATTGATTTGCTTTTCGATGATGTTATATATAGATATATTAAATATGGTAGGTTACGTTTGATCAGTTTTTGGAATTTGTTCGTTTGTGTGTGCATGTCAAAATGTAAATATACACAGACGGCTATCGGAGCGTACTTTAATATTTGTTCAATTATTTGTTTATTAGTAAATTAAATTTATATTATATCTGTTTCATTTTTCATTTAAATTGTGAATTATATATTTTAAACATTATATTTATTTTATTTATATTTGTTTCATTTTAGTCAGTGCTTACATGACAAAGTAAATATTTGTTTATATGCTTACATTTGTCCATTTCTTCAGTTTTCTTTTTTAAGGGTTTATTTTGTTTTTTAAATCTAATTATTGCTAAGTTTTCTTCTAAGCAAAATTTACATTTCCTGCTGTTAATATTGTATGTGTCTGTTTTTGTTTTTAATAATTTATTTGATTTTCGTTCGGATATTGTATTCTTTTTGGCTCCATATGCATTTTGATAGGTTTATATTGTTTGTATGATTTAACAGTTTTTAATACAAACCGAGAGATTCGTAACAACATCGTTACTCGTGTGATCAATTGATTTGATGCTCTGCAAAAGACTCTGACGGAAAAACCCGATACTATGATATCTAACAACCTGAAACGGCTTGCAAAGAAAGCAACTGAGAATAATATTTAACTGAAACTTCCTAAGCTAAAAAAAGATCTCCTTGGGTATCTTGCAAGATCTGCCAAATATATGAAGAATTACGCAAACATGAAAAATTAAAAGTCTAACAACCATTACACGAAAACTTAAGTGATACTTGCACTGCATTTAGAAATGACTATGAATTGCAACAAACTGAGTATCTGGAGTAGTTGGAAGAAAAAGCAGTGTCAGTTCGAAGCTGAAAGCTTCCAGCCAGGAAGAACGGCTAACACTGTGGCAACAACACTTACAAGATTTTCTTAGCAAGCCACCTAAGATCTCTGAAGAAGAGACACTTCCTGTCTCTAGAGAAGAACTTAAATCAAGAAGGGCACATTCAAAATAGACGAACTACAGAAGGCTTTAAGATGCTTCCGAAATAGGAAAGCCTGTGGACTTCCAACAGAGGCATGCAAACTAGATGAATTCCACCATGTCCTACTAGAACTTTGCAATAGCGTTTACAATCAAAACCGTATGGACAGACGAAACAAAATTCTACAACTAATATTTTCTATGAAAATTTCTCGGACATTCAGGCTGGTAAATGTTATTAATACTGTTTATTATAAACACAACATTTACTTAAATATTTTATCTATAAACAGAATGTATAAACATAATATATATATATATATATATATATATATATATATATATATATATATATATATATATATATATATCTGAAATAATTAACAAATCATATGATCCTCAATAACTCATATGTGCGTTAAACAAATTTTTGTTCAATCTTAAACGACTATTTTAGATGTCAAAGCAAACGTGGGATAAATGACAGTTTAATCTATGCTACTAAACGGGAAACGCACTATCCCCTTCAAATTCACCAATAAAAAGGCGTACATCTTAACACCTCTAATTATTTAAGATAAAAATTCATTCGATCCATGCATAATATAGCCTCATAATCGTTGCTTAGCATTATTTGCCTTGGCTTTGTGTAGACGTATTTTCAAGTCTCAAGCAGAAGTTGCGAAGAGATCAATCAAAGAACACGCCATTTTGGTCATTACCTGTAGAAAAATTTATCTAAGGTATGATGCCTATAAGTATATTTTTAGTTACCATTTTGGGGGTGGCTAATAATTCATCCACAATCCATAGATACATTTGATATCACGAGCCTCAATCTTAAGTGATATTCTTGACTGCAGTTAACATTTTCTACTGATTATTATTATTTATTAAAATATTTTTTTTAATCTACAATTGTTTTACAATAACATGCCGTGTCATGACCAACGAACTAGTGCGAGCGAAGAATGTTGTTATATTATTATTATTAGTAGTAGTAGTAGTAGTATTAGTATTATTATTATTACCTCCTCTTTCAATACTTGAACAAATTATTTGCCAGAGACATGAGGTAAAGTAACGCTATTCTAAAACAATTATTGCACGTATTACATTTACTGTGTTCCTTAAAATTTGATCAGTGTTTATGGGCAAAGAATGTCAACGGATATTCTTTATGTATTTTTTACTCGACTTATTGTTTGTGTGTATGAGTGTGTGTGTTGGATGCGTGTGTGTTTAATTTTCTCTTTCTTTTAATTTTTACTTCCATGTCATTATATTTTGAAGATGTTTCAGATTGTTTTTGTGACATTTTTATCAGACAGGATGGCCATATATATTAGGAACTTAAATAAGTTTTCGCTGTTTTCCAATAGATGTTCTTCCCAGAACTGCGTTTGTTTAGATTCATATGATAACGCCTCTATAAGTAATTACTAGAAGTAAACTTGAAATTCAATGTATGTCATTTCACCGAAGTGTAAAGAAGTTCATTTCATAGCGTTAAACAGAAGGAAAGTTTATTTGCTGGGTTTTCTACTGCACTAAATATTCAAAAGAAATTTGCAGCTGACATACACAGAATTCTTATTGAGACTTACGGTGATCATGCTCTGTTGTAAACATCATGCAGAGTTTTGATTAGACTGGTCTTTCTTTGCTATATATTGTTTATTTGTGTATGTGATTGTCCTTGTTGCTTTTGTTGCTGTTATTATTATCATTTTCTTAATATTATTATCTTACTGCGCGCGATTTTTCTCTTTCAGCCAGAAATCTTGCATTTAGCGGTTCCGCTTCAGTTCACACGACTTTCTGCAGATAGCACCTTTCGAGAATATTTGCAGAGGCAAGCAATACAGACTTTGAAACAACGGGATACTTGGCTTAATTTAGTTCTCTATGTTCTTTGTTATAATCCCCAACGTTCTAAAAAGCAATGCGATAATATTAGCGTACAAATTCTGTCAGCCTCAAGCAGGTTATCGCCCATTTTAAGCTTTCAAATTTTTTAACATTGGCATTGTGCTCACCAGGAACAGCGGCATCATTTTTTTTTTTTTTTTTTTGACATTGGTGATGGGTGCATTGCTTGCTTCAGAGATGCAGTTAACCAGAATATTGAAATAGCTAAAGAAGTTTTCTTGAAGGTCTCTGGATTATGGTGGTGACATTGCTTCTCAACATCAAGTTTATACTTGCGGCTAAGACATCAATGCAGATAGCAAGCCTCTTCATTGCTTTCTGTTCAAGTATCTTAAAAGCGCGAGGGCTGACGGTGATATTTCAATGTCCACCCTACACTGTCCGAATCTAATTGGCGATAGATGCTATTTCGGACATTATTGTTGTTATTATTATTTTTATTATTATTATCATCATCATCATTCGATTTCCACTCATGTTAATTTTTTTTTTTTTTTTTTTTTTTTATCTCCGATGAAGTTGCCGTTACATAGACAAAGTCTTAGTGTGTGTGCTGCGGAAAGTACCTAAGGCAGGATTCTTTCGTGTTGTTTTGTTCCATTTTTTAATTCCAAGTGCACCTATTTCTGGTATTCTTCTTGTTTTTTTTTTTTTTTTTTTTTTGTATTTTGATAGTTTTTCAAATTCCTTGGTTGCTATGTTACAATCCGCTGGAGACAAAAGTTTTTTCTTTTCTGACAATAATGTCCGGCCTATTTGCTTCAATTTTTCTGTCTGTGTGGATGGTATAATCCCATAGAAGACAATTTTCTATTTCTCTTAAGCTGGGGTTTCAGTGGATTCATTTTCAAAGTGTTTGCACATTTGTTTTGTTCTCTATCGTGACGATTTTTTTTATAATATAGAACATCCTGAGATTAGATGGTCTATTGTTTCTTGGTATTTTCACAGAACCTGCATTTTGGATCCACATTATTATTATTCTTGTTTTCAATTCCAGATGCTCGTAACCATCGATGAGTATTAACTTTATCAACATTGGGTTTATTTTTTTCAGATTTCAATTTCCTTGGCTTTTTTTCATATCTTTGCTGCAATAGTTGGTTCTTGGCTTCTGTTTTTGATAGTAAATTTTTCAAATTCCTTGGTTTCATGTTATTTACTAATTCCGGTGGACATTTGTTGTTTCCATCAATTAGTAATGCAATGTTGTTTTTTCTTTCTTTTTATTATTATTATTATTATTATTATTATACTTATTCTTAATATTATTATTTTACGGTAGTAGTAGTAGTAGTAGTACGGTCTACATAGCCTTTGAGTGATTAGAAAGATTATTATTCTTTATTATACTTATTATTAATATTATTTTATTCCGTAGAGTAGTAAAAAGGATTTTCTTTGCTTAATTTGTCAGGAAAAAGGGTTTTTGATCAAAAAAAACACCAGAGCCTCGAGTTAATCCGTAACAAAAACATAAATGAAAATATCGTTTGATTCTTAAAGAGAATTAATATTTCAATTTCAACGAGACAAATTAATATTGTTTGTTTTTGTAAAGGGATAAGCCACTTTTTATGGGATAAACGCCTTTATGGGATAAGGCATTTCAGGTGGTCGGATGTCTAATAATACTTCCCTTGTGATGATTAACCTTTGAATCATTGCCAACTTTCTTAAATCTCTGTTTACACAGGCCTATTGAATATATATATATATATATATATATATATATATATATATATATATATATATATATATATATAGGCCTATTGAATATATCGTTTGCTGTTCACCTCGTTTCACCTGTCATGATTATATCCAGTAAATACTTAACTCTCCAGTAAGTACTTGACTCTCTATTAAGTACTTGACACTCCACTAAATACACGATTCCTGCTGATATGTTGTACGGTTAGAATATCCAGATAAGGCTGACCATCGATAATTCCTGCAATATCTTCATTAGAGCTTTTCAGTCAACATTATCCATCTTTTATAGTCTAAAATAGTCTATGTGATCCTGTGCTTGATGACGCAAATGACTACGTTAAAACCTCTTTCTCTTTCACGAAATACTGCAAGACTCTAATATATCATTATTACGGTGGAAATAAAACTTCAAATGTTCCACATTACTTAGTTTTAACTGTTCTTATTTTCCGAAATTAAACCTATCATTAAGGCGTATCATACTTCATGAAAAAATAATATTTGAGATATCTTATGAAGTTTGACATGAATTTTGTGTTTTTACATGCTAAATTCAGATATTAACTTATTTTTAAATCATGAACTATTTGATTATGGTAATTTAACTCATGAAAATTTTTTAAATTTGATTGTTTCGGTTTTTTAACGACTTTATTTCGAAGACGTGAGAATTTGAAAGTACAGCTGGGTTTTTATATAAGAAATTAAAAAGAAATCTATTGGTAAATATAAATCTACTTATACATTTCAATTTGTTTTTGTCTAATTTCATATAAACTATTTTAGTTTTAAACATTGATAAACTTTTCTTGCATACTCAGCGAAACAATGAGATTGTTATTTGCAAATTATCTGTTTATGTGAACATTGTCAGACAATAAATGTTTGGAAACAATTATTCGCAAAACATTTATTCGAATTGTAAATTGTTTGAATGAAAATAAATGGAAAGGTCAATTATACTAAACGATAATTATTCAAAATGCAAAATTCTTTGGTGCAATAAAAACGCAAAAATTAAAAAAAGAAATGCACAAATGATAATTATTCCAAATAAAAAATATTGTTACTTAAACAATTTAGTAAGACAAATTCCTTATAACCTTAGTTTATATGTTACTGCATGCAAATAGTCAACTACTGAAGGGTACTAATTAAAAGATGCCATTAATCTTTTAAGATTTCCATTTACGTCGTGCTACTATTTGGCACTCTTGATATTTTGGCAAACTTATCTTACTTTTGTAATATGAATTTCTTGCAAGCCCAGTCCTCTTTTAAAAGCTTTTCCATATTGTAGGATAATGGGATGACACTTGCTTCAAAAAAGCTTTATGCCACCCTGCAATGGCGTTATTAGTTGTAGACAAATCCGCATTGATTCGCTCAATACGCATTTCAGACATAGGTATTTATAATAATTATCATTTAGTATAATAGTGCTTTACATTAATCTTACTCAAACGATTTAGAATTTGATTAGATAATTTTCAAATAATTGATTTCAAACAATGATATTCGAACAATTTTACCGATATCGTTTATATTGACTCTACAAACAAAATTGGTACGTCATTTATTTCATTTTACAAATTATTTTTCTTTTATATTTAAGAACAAAATCATGTTGCATTTGCCAAAATGCAATAGATGCTCTCAGATCAGGTGTGTTCTACTGCCGAAACCCTTGACAGCGGGGTGTCAAGCCTGATTGGGAAGCCCTTGCAGTGCTTACTGGCCCTCCTTATATTATCAACATTTGTTATTTTTTTACTGATATTTAAATGTCAAAATTAAACTAAGCACAACTGACTACTAATAGATGGAAATTCATTCTATTTTTTGAATATGTGCAAATACGTGAGTTTATTTTGTGCATATTAAATCTATGAAAAACACTATATAAATATCAATATTTTTATCCATAATGTGAATCTGTTGAAATTATTCAAATTTTTCACAAGACAAAGTTGATATTAAGAATTACCACAAAAAATGCTCATTTATTTAAGATGGAATGGTCTGTTATGAGATGTCTCTGATTTGAATTTATATACATTGTATTTATTTACAAATCTTCTAGTTAAATACATTACCTATACTGCGTATGATCTATTATTGTACAATAATAAATATTACAATGATCTTTCATACGAATACTAACTTATAAATATCAAGATGAACTAGTGTGTGGAGGACCGTATCATAGTTTTGGGGCATACCATAGAATTTGCTTGGACAAGAAACCCTTTCACAGGCACTGGTTGCTATATATATATATATATATATATATATATATATATATATATATATATATTTAAAAAAAAATAAAACTTCGCATGATCTTAAAAAATGCATCTACACAATAAAAATAATATTAACGTTTTCTTTAAATATAAACATTCAAGCAATTCTCTATTAAATAAACTGATTTGATCAATCCGTTTTATTGTCCTTCCCTCATTCATCTTTTGCCATCAGCCTTCGAATTGTCCCTTGATCTCCAATACCACCATCTTGGTTCTCTTTTGAGAAGTATTTTCTGGTGTATAAATCTCCACTCTCATATGTGTGTGCAGAATATGACCGTTGTAACACTATTAATTTCAATGTATTTTTCTTGCAAACCCTGTTTTCAAAGACATCGTCTAAATTTCTGTTGATTGTTGTTAGGTAAATGCTGTGGTTAACTGGAGTTATTTCACGTAAACCTGTTTTTGGTCGGTAAGAATCCTTTTCGAATAGCAGTTACAATCCTATACACACAATACTGATATATGAGTAAATATTTGATCACTTCTTCCGATAATGTAATCAAAGCAGTATCAACACAAGTACATTCTAAAGGAAGCAGCTTGCCTGCTTGTTTAGAAAATGTATTATTTAAAAGGGTAAGACTATTAAGATTGAGAAGAAAGTGTCATAGTGAGAGTTCTTTGGTATTAAATAAACAATCTCGCCACACAAATCTTTTTTCAAATAAGTTTATGACTTCATCATCACTCCTGTTTTAATACCACAGTAGAGAGTTTGTAAACGGCATCCCACAGACAAGGAAGTCTTGAGATTTTTGTTCCTTCAGCTAGCTATAAACATTATTATCTGTTCTGTATCAGTGCGTTCGTCCGTTGGCTTTGCAGTGTTAAAATGAAAATGATATTCATCTTCAATTTCATTCGCTACACTTAGGTCTTTAAGATGTGCTGCTGGGTATGCATGCACTTGTTTACCAGTTTTGGTTTCACTCATTACATGTATTATATTAATCCACTCAAAACAGTGTAGAGGAAGTCCTCTTAAATATTTATATATATAGAAAGACCCGTGAACATTTCAAGATTTTCCTATTTTCCTTTTCTGTTGAATCTTATTTCTTAAGTTAATGATTGGCAATACCTACGGCAATACAATATCCATAGAAATTCTCCCATAGTATCGCTAAATATGTAAGCTGAACAACTTTAGCAAAATGTTTTAATAATAATCATAATTATGAATGCTGGTCGTTATTGTAATATGTAAGGGTTTACAAATATAAAGACTTAAAATTGATAAATTTTCAATTTCCCTGAATCCGATATTAAATCCTTTCTATATATTTTCTTTCTTTTTCTCATTGAAACCAAGTAGCACCGGTAGTTTGCTTTTTTCATATTTCCACACGATTAAAGCAGTATAGCCCATAATGTATGAGGTATCTACTCGACGTAACTGTGATGCTAACTAAGGCACTAATTTGCTTATTAGAGAGGAGCTGAATATAAAACATTTCTCCCCTACTATCGACTTCACCATATTTAACAGTGGAAATGGAGTGTTAAAAGTTGTTATTTTTTAAATAAAAAAAGATCCTCACATGAATTTCAGCCACGCTCAACGTGTGAAGACTCGGGATAAACGCTCCTATTCAAAATAACAGAAAAAAAAATTACAGAGTAACATTTAAAACATGAGGAAAAAAGTAAAAACGCCAATGAGAAACTCCCGTAAAAATGGCTATAGAAATGCCCGAAAGCACTTGGGAAAATAAAAATTATGCTAAATTGTTTTATTTCTTTACGCATACAAAACGGACAAAAATAAGTATGCCATAAAAACTTAATAAAAATTTATTAAATCTTCTTGGTTGGCCATATTTAAAGACAGTTGCTTGAAAGAAAGGCTCTTGCCCAAATATAAATTAATGTATACATGTATGGATATATGTGTATGTGTGTATGTATGTTCATATATATTGCTGTAATGTTAGTATTATAAACGTCTTATATAGATATATAGATGCTTAGTTTGTATTATTAGCATCGTATATTGATTAGTCTGTATTATTAACATCTCATGCGGATGGTCTTTTGAATATTAATTTACCAAAGAAGTTTTGAATTTACGATTCGTTTTTTTCATGTTCTTTACCAGTTTCTTAACGAAGCCTTTTAATTATCAACTACAAAATTCTATGTAGGAAGATGACCGAGGACATAGCTAGTTATACTTTATATAAAATATCTCCCTACCTCTTTCCCTTTAACTTCCTGTGAAAGTTTTTAATCAATTAATAAATGTTATATATATAAGTTTTTTTTTTTTATATTTCACGAAATAATGTAATCGTTTGCATCAGTCGCAAACGAAATTGTCTAGAATTTATATCTAAACAACTTCATGTCATGAACTATATGTTTTTTTTAAGTTGGTTTAGATTTTAGCGTAGGCATTATATTTGATTCTTTAATCACGGTAAACCCACAAACCTCATTATAATTCTGTTTTTTTTTTATTTCTCTTTCTCGTTGAAAAGAGGAAGTATTCAGCTTTTGAAATTAATCGTTCACTCACCAGTAATTTACCATCATCGCCTGAGGAGACACATTTGTAGTGTTGAAACACGATTGCTATTTTGTAGAGATTTTAAATTTTTGTTCTAAACTTCGATATTAAATAATATCCACCTCTAATCTGTATTCAGCCCTCTTTTAAATTAAATGTTACGACAGTGGAATTATACTCTATTTGTTGTGTATATATATATATATATATATATATATATATATATATATATATATATATATATATATATACACACACACATACACACATATATATATATATATATATATATATATATATATATATATATATATATATATATATATACTGGTCTAGAAGGATGACAACTTTGAATACAAGACATAATGGAATAGCGTTTTAGAATAGCGATTGCGGTCGATTTTAATCGGTTCATTCGATGTCTATGGTATTTTTACCATTCCTCGGTAGAACCACGTCTGTGTAATACATTTCCAACAGTCACTCTCATATAGGGTTTTAAATTAGACTAGTAGTTCAGCACGTGTTACTGGTTCCAACGACATTTTCCTATTTCTTCATTCTTTGCTTAGTTTCTGGATTTTTCAGAAAATTCCAATAACCAAAAAAAAAATATAAATAAATATGGTTTGGTGTTTGCATTCAACTCCGTTATTCTTCACATTCTTCCTTCTTTCCATTATATTTCACTAAACGTTTCCTTCAAGAGTGGGCCATCAGCAGAATGTTATTCGTGTACCATTTTTTGTTAGGATTATGTACACTGATGGCATACACCCTGGTAGATATTCTAGTTACGTCAGTATTGTCTAACTGTATAGGATTAATAAATCTAGTTTGAATACACGTCGTTGTATTATTCCTCTTTCTATCTGTGTCTACTCATAAAGATCTTTATTAGCACGCAGACTATTTGTTGCAGCTATAATTGGCGCTAATTGTTCAGGCTCTACCCGAATAAATTCTCCCTATCTAAGCTTAGCCTATACACGTAGAAGATAAACTGATGGACGACCAAATATTGTGGTGGTTTTCGTCATGTTCTCCAAAAGCTCTGGTTTAGTCTTCTAATAAACTGATGGGATAGATTGTTTTAACTGCTCATAATCTTTTGACTGCAATATCGATAAAAGTATATTTGAAACTACGACGTTTGATAAAGCGCTTATGACTGCAGAATATATTTTTCCTCAACATAAATATTCCGAGGTGAAATTGTGTGCCTTTTATAGTGAGCCAAACTGTCATGCCTGTTTCCATAAAATGGTGATGTTTCAGTCTAACCTACTGCATTTACGTTTCTAGCGACATTTTTTATGTGGTATGGTAGACTGGCAAAAGATAGATAGATAGATAGATAGATAGATAGATAGATAGATAGATAGGGACAGGTATGAAAAAGATAGATAGATAGATAGATAGATAGATAGATAGAGAGGGAACAGAGTGTGATAGATAGATAGATAGATAGATAGATAGATAGATAGATAGATAGATAGATAGATAGGAAACAGACTGTGATAGATAGATAGATAGATAGATAGATAGATAGATAGGGAACAGACTGTGATAGATAGATAGATAGATAGATAGATAGATAGATAGATAGATAGGGAACAGACTGTGATAGATAGATAGATAGATAGATAGATAGATAGATAGATAGATAGATAGATAGATAGATGTGTTAAGCGTTACCTTTCTTCGCGGCGTGCTCTGATGGCCTAATATTGAAAATCTGAGACTGTTGCCAAATCAGTCGGGTTTCGATCAGTTGATGCAATCGCATGTGGAACCACACTTTTGAGCAGTGATACAGCGAGACTCTCTGCTTATGGATGACTAGATAGATAGAACAATAACAGAAGACAATGATTCATTGTTTGTTATTTGCTTCTTTGATAAGGTTCCATTGGTGATGACTTGTTTTGTTCACCTACTTCTTAGGCCAATGATATCTTCACTTTATGTCGAAATTTTGAGTTTCTTCATTTTCTGTGAATTTTTGCTGTGTCCACAGTTCCGATAATATGTGCGTATTACGTCAGAAGTTGCGTGTTCATATCCTATCATGCATTTGCTGTCAATATGAATTACTCAAATATATTTTCCATATAAGCCAATCAATACTAGCAGTTCAATCAGTCTTTGTATCATACATTATCAAATGCTTTTGTACAATGTAAAATCTATTATTTATACATTTAGATTTCTCGCTTTGGAAGTATTTTTATCATAAAGAAAGCATTTTTTGATCCGGAGTCATGAACAAAGCAAAATTTTTCTTGCTCTTTTTTACGGTGTAATCCAGCTACAAGCTCTATTCATTAAAATTGTGTTGATAATATGTCTCATTATATAGATATAATTTGTATGGAAAGATAGTTCATGAAACACTAAACTTGACTTCTTGTCACTTGATTTCAGGTACTTTTATCATTTTTCTGGCTCATGCTAATGTTTCGTTTTCAACAACTACAGAGTTTGTGTGTGTATTTACGTTGAAAGCCTCAGGACCAAGCAGAATCCATTTCATCGCGTACATCGCACTGAGAACACCGAGTGTAAATGCATTATTCGTTGAGTCCTAGTGTAAAAGTGCTAGTAAAAGATAGGAAGATCGATGGGAACAAAGATACTGAGAGACACGTTAAGAAAAGAGAAGAAAGGGATAGAGAATGACGGAAAATATGAGAACAGGTATAATACGAGACAAGAAATGAATGAAACAGAAATATATATTTTTTAAGAAGCCAAATAAATTCCTCTAGTTTCCTGTTCTCTTTATTCTGACTGTAAAAATGATAAAGTCTTAATGGAAATATTCCGTCATTTAATGGTAGCTTAGTCCATACTGGACCTACTCTGGTAATAAAAGAAAAACTGACGTTAGACCGTGACATGTTATTGCATCATAAAATATTATAAGATTGAAATTAAAAGCAAAATCGTTCTTCAGATTTGTACAGGATTATATATTGAAGTAAATGTTGTTGCTCCACTCTTCTAAAATAGAATTAGTCACAATGACATTAAAAAAGCAAATCTTAGACTATATATATATATATATATATATATATATATATATATATATATATATATATTTCAATATATTAAACCTACATAGTATACAGAATGAAGTTTTTATCATTTTAATTACCATATATATATATATATATATATATATATATATATATATATATATATATATATGTGTGTGTGTGTGTGTGTGTCTGCGTGAGTGCGTGTGTCTGTGTAGTGTGTGTGTGTGTTTGTGCGTTTTGTATGTCAAAGCGCACAAGTAAAAAAAAGGAATGTGATTGCTATTGATCTCTATAAATGAAATACATCGAGCTGTCCTTTGTGGATCACTTTTAATATCATTACATTACTAGGATCCGCACGGATCATATACCTACGGAATTTACTTTCCTTCCTGATATATATATATATATATATATATATATATATATATATATATATATATATATATATATAAAACAACTAAAATTTCAAACCAAAAAAAATACTAATACTTTTTTTATGAAAGTATTTATATTTATTTGATATTTCAGATAAAAAGTATTTATTTGTATTTGATACTTCAGATTTCTGAAGAAAGATCGAGGTTGATCTGAAATATCAAATATAAATAAATATTTCATATCTAAAATATCAAATATAAATAAATACTTTCATAAAAAAACATTATTACTTTTTTAATTTATATATATATATATATTTTAGTTGTTTTTTCTATATATACAATGTGCAAAAGGGAATGTGATTGCTATTGATCTCTATAAATGAAATACATAGCTGTCTTTTTGTGGATCACTTTTAATATCATTACAGAAAGGATCCGCACGGATCATATATGAATTTACTTTCCTGATATATATATATATATATATATATATATATATATATATATATATATATATATATATATATTCTAAATTTCAAACCAAAAAAAATACTAATTTTTTTTATGAAAGTATTTATGTTTATTTGATATTTCAGATACGAAAGTATTTATTTGTATTTGATACTTCAGATTTTGAAGAAAGATCGAGGTTGATCTAAAAATATCAAATATAAATAAATAATTTCATAAAAACATTATTACTTTTTTAATTTGCAACATTTTTTATATATATATATATATATATATATATATATATATATATATATATATATATATATATATATATATATTATTATTAATTATAACATTAAATGAATGAATGTCTATAATGTCTGATTATGTGTTCTAATGTTCGAATGGTTGCTTTAAATATCTGGTGAAACTAAAGACAAAAATTGTCCAATATTTGGATATTTATTTCATTAAGTTCTTACACAAACTGTCGGCCCACATGAGTGGTCATATTTATACAAATATGAAAACAAATATCTCCACCGTCAAAGATTATATTTTACTATTTTGATATAGAAAATTGCTATGCGACGATAGTCACAAAACATTATATTGCATCTAAACATTGATTCTGTTGTTATACTTCGGCTCTGTCGTTGGTATGACGTCATAGAACCGCATATTTAACTTATGATCTGCGCCAGCTATTTCGTAACCGTTATCGTCGCAAAGAAACTTTCTATGTCAACATAAAATATCTTTGACGGTGGATATCTCTGTATCATGTCTGTATAACTACACAGAGGATGGCTCATGTGAGCCGAATGCGTAGGACAACTTCAGGTAAATGATGGACATTTTTTTTTATATTTCACAGAAAAAAAAATAAACGGCTCATAATCAGATATAAAAGGCATTCATTCTCTGCTATATTTAATAATATATGTTTAAATAATGGTCTGCTGCCCCAGTATACTAAATTCAAGTTATTAATATATATATATATATATCATTGTATTGGAAACGAGATGGGGTCATACCTTTAACAAGTCTTTTAACACGTAAGCAAATGGAATGAACATGGCTGAGATTAGAACTCGGCTCTCAGACTTCTTATTCCGAGACGCTATCCATTGGTCTCTAATGTTTTTATTATATGTTAATTGCAGGCCAGACTGGTCCTATAACCTTGGGTAGGAAGTCGAACTCTAAATTCAAATCCTGCGGAGAGTCTTTGTGCTCCTTGTGGTATACTGTGCACCACGTCTCTATATTCGGTTCTTCTATAAAGTTGGGCTGGTTCTACACAAGCCTTCAATACATACGCCATCTTCGGGCATAGATGTTATTTTTTTTCCTCAATTTCAGGTAATGTCGGTTAAAAAGATTAAAATTAAGATTTAATAGATAAAAATGAATGCGATACTTGTCGAAAGCAGTTTTATTATAAATTTTGCTATTATTAACAGTTAAGAATACTTTTGAACGTACAGAAATGCAAGGCTAGATTTTTCAATATTGTAGTAATTTAGTAATTCAAAATTTCTATTATTCTAAGTATTTTTCCCGTTGACGTGACATGAACTCTTGGTCCGACAATTAGAGCAATATCTTAGAAGATTTCAGAATTTAATTTTTTACTGCAGGTCGAATATATTTTCAAATTAATAAATAATTAAGCTTAATTAATATAGTAAAATAGTCATTCAAAGAATAAATCAATAAATTTAATGTAATTAATGGCGAATTCACACACATATATGTGTGTGTGTATGTGAGTGTGTGGTGTTTGCCTGTTTCTGTGTATATGCGTGATGTACTACAAAATATTAAGCCAACTTCAATTCCCGTGCTTAAATGTTCATATTATCTCGAGATCTATGATTTAAAATGATACAAAATTGTATCCTTGTTAACAAAACTAAGAAATTAGTTACTGAGCGAATAATAATTCCGCTGATTCTTTAGAAATGGTTTTGACGATATGCAATACGAAACTGAAAATGTCTACTTGTAAAGGGACACTCGGTGAGGAATATGATGATTAATTGAGAAGAGTGTTAAATCTTGGATGTTCTTTAATCATTTCACATTTCTAACATTAATATTCAGAAAAAGAAAAAGAAAAAATATTTAAAAAGCATCAGTTTGCAATTACAGAAAATACGCTTGAAATAATTTTATTGGCTGATAAAAAAATGGAAGAAAATGTAAAGTTTACACCCAGTTAACAATGTTGTGTAGGAGTCGAGATAACATTCTTATGCAAGAATTAACCTAATACAAGGGGTACTTGTGATAGAGATTTACTTATTAAGGAGTGTGAGATGAAGGTAAGAAATAAAAACGGAAAAATACGACTACATTGAGAATAGAAATATCTTGACCGAATTAAGACACAAATTTTTGTTCTATTCAGGAGATTTCAATATATAAAATGGCCAATGTTTATTGAAGTTCGAGCGTTCATAAGAAAAGATTGTAGTAACTGAGTTGGGCAGGGAGGAAATTACAAAGAGCCAATTACTATAAATATCAGTAGGGTCTGGATTTGAAGAGACGATGGAGAATATTCTTTAGGAAGTTTCTCCAACGAAACAAAAGTTCTGGAGAAGAAGCTGACTGAGGGGAACTTACGACTTACCAAATAAAACTAAAAGAACTGGATAATTTGGCTGTGAAGTTTTGAACTAGTGAAACTAACAAATGCAAGTAGTGAGTACTGACAGCTTAACAATTAAGTTACGTCTGTAAGACAAATGTTGTAAAGCGGAGAAAAAACATGTCACCCAAAAGGCCGTGTAATCTTAGTTGAATTCTGTCAAGTTTGGACTGTTAGAACTTCGTACTACTAGCATTACTCAATTCATCATTTGGCTTATCAATCTTTTGCAGGTTATTTAAAGTCAGAAAATGTTAAAAGTCACAGCGAGCGAGAAGAGGTGAATTCATATATTTAGAAATGATATTGGTACTTAAGTTAATATAAGGAATCCAATTTGAACTGGAATAAATACTACAATTAAAAATTCCGAGATATCATACATTACATCCAACCTTACAGCAACTGGCATTCAGTGGTTACATCTGTAGATACTGACCAGATTCGACAGTGCTTACCTCCGGTGATTATAGGAGAACCTGTGTTTCAATCTGATGTGTGCATCAAACTTAGATTAAAGAGGAAATGAGGATAATTTGACTTCGGTGAGAAAACGTATAGTTTTCTAGCATTAAATGTCTGAAAGGATTTAATAAGATAATCGATCTTATCCTAATATTTGCTATAGCAATGGGTAAACACCAGTCTTACGATGTTAGGTTTGTGGAAACCAAGCCACCGACCTGAAAAAAAAAGCGTAAATTGAATTGAACATTATCGTGGTCTGAAAGTGGGTCTGAACTTTTCCAACGCCGAGGTGCCAGCAGTACACAATATTGGATTTAAATATGCAATATTTGCATTATTTTGTTAAGGTAAAAAAAAAAAAAAGTATAAAAAGAGCAAGGTATCCTCCTGAAATATAGAAAGAGCAAAAAATGTCTCCAACATCCTGAGCAGTGGATCGTTTATAAGAATTCCCCCGTGAGATACAAAAGACGTTCAAAGCATGAGACATTGTAGAGATTGTTACCGGTTATGGTGACTGAACAAGACAGTAGGTTGTTGTCATACTGAAAGTTATTGGACACGTCTCGAGCCAACTAAGCGGAACACTTTAATAAGTTTAATTCGTATTCGAACAAAATAACATGTGTAAAAATATAAAACTTGAATTCTTCTGCGTCAGAAAAATGCAAAATTCGTATCAAATATAAATAGGAAGAGGAATATATATATATATATATATATATATATATATATATATATATATATATATATATATAATGAAAATAAGAAATAAGAACTTTACATATGTGAGCGGAATAATACTGCCATTTTACTGTACGGTAAAGATATTCGAGAACTCCATATATTTACAGACGTATATCATTAATCGATATATTGAACACCGGCACTCAGTATATATTCATAAATAAATACGCACACAAAAATCGCACACATATATATGTGTGCGTCTGTGTGCGTGTGTGCGTCTGTGTGTGTGTCTGTGTGTGTGTGAGTGGGTATAGAGGGAGAGACATGGTTATATATATATATATATATATATATATATATATATATATATAGTGTAACTCGGATATAAGAGAAACCCGGATATAAGAGAGATTTTATCTGGTCCCAAACTAGAGCCATACTTAGCTAAACAAAATAGACCAAACCGGGGGATATGAGAGAGAAACCTGATATAAGAGAAACCCGGATATAAGTGACTTATTCTCCAGACCCGACAACTCTCTTATATCTGGGTTACACTGT
Organism: Acanthosepion pharaonis; assembly: GCA_903632075.3. NCBI lineage: Eukaryota > Metazoa > Mollusca > Cephalopoda > Sepiida > Sepiidae > Acanthosepion > Acanthosepion pharaonis. The sequence continues at coordinate 568,835 of CAHIKZ030000946.1, forward strand.
ATATATATATATATATATATATATATATATATATATATATATATGATTAATAGAAATATAACATCTTTCATTTAACGAAATGATGTTAGATATTTTTAATATATCATGAAGTTCAACCTTTACCCAGAATGTTCCTAGACTTTTGCCACATGCTTGTCTGAGTTTTGTAAGCCATGTTTTTTTGTTTAGTTTTTTGTCTGCAGTGGCTACTTGCTCAGACTCGATGTCTGAAATGGGTGGTAAATTTACACATTTGTCTCCTGTGCAGCACCCTCAGTTTTGTAAATTGATTAATCATGACAATCATCTGAATTTCCTCGTGATGCCAAAAACTCTTAGTCACCCCTGTTATCAATATATTATGGTCGATAATTTAAGGTACACAATTTTATAACATTCCTGTATCAATATCATGACCCTGCACTATAGAGGTCTCCGGATTACTCCTCACCAAAAAAGATTGGCTTTGATGTAAGAGCCAAATTCTATAGCATTGTTGAAAGTATTCAACATGCAATTTGGATCCAACTTTAATTTGTGTCTCTAAATTTGAATATTTTTGATCCAGGTACGGTTTTATGGCTTATAAAATGTTTGGTTTTCTGTTCGCAGACTGTTATCAAATGTATGTTCTGAAAAGTTAATAAATGGATGAAAGTCTCTTTTCTATTACATATTTTATTGCTTCATTGCTTATTTTTCAGAAATTCTACTAAATGGCCTCGTAATATATATTCCATCCAATCCCTATTTCCAAATGTATCTACATTAATCTCCTCATACGCCTGAATGCGCGCATGCGTAATTACACACACATACACATTGTTTAAGTAGATGATAAAATATCAGTAACACTATGTGCAGTGTATTTGCTTTAATTTTACAGTCTTTCTCCAGTGTTCTCTTGTCACCAATTTCAAATTTGGATTCGTCTATCCACGTATATGATTTTTTTTTTCTTTTATCAATTAACTCTATGTATATTTTTTAAGATTACCAGAATTTTCAACTAAATTAAACGTTAATACAAGATATAAATGTTAAATCAGAACTGACTAATATTGTAAACTAAACATATGTATCTGAATGTGTTTACAGAACAATATTATACCATTACGACACTATTTTTATTGTTTTATTTTAATATTTTCCTCTTACTAATTTGCACAAAATAGCAAAATCAAAGAGTGTCAACACTGAAATGTTATTAACAGAAGTCTACTCTTAAAGACAAAATACCCAGATTTCAAGTCACGCAGTGAAATATTTGAAACTGGCGCAATTGTTGACAGAAAAATAATTACAGCACCAAAATTGAAAACTACAGCTGAAGATAAAAACTTATTATTGTGAACAAAAGGAATAGAAGAAAAACTGCTTCAGAATTGAGAGGTGAACTTTAATCAACTAGTCAACAAGCAATGTTTTTGAAACCAAAGGAAAGCATGCTTTGTGGTAGAGTGCTAAATATCGGCGATAACAGAATTAATATGAAGTTTTTTTTTTTCACGTAACTGAACATGACGGAAATATTACTAGGTAAAGTGAATAAAAACAAACTTTTCATCTCTCTCTCAGACTCATTTCTTTCCCTCCACTCTCTCTGTCTATCTATCTATCCATATATATATATATATATATATAATCGGATAATATGATGAGCTGTGATATTATATAAATTGAGCACTGTGGGAAAACGATGTTTGTCTGCAAAACTCTCCCGATCAAATTCCCTTTCTCTCTGATGAGCTGTTACCAATTCAGTCGGGCGATTTTGAAATCAATCTAGATATGATTCTATGGATATTAAGCTTGTTTGCTAATTTTAAAAGACATTACTGGACACGTGACTAAAATAATGATAAAACTTTTACTGTGATGAAAAATCGAATATCAGTTTAACAGAATAAAGATCACTTTCAAACTCTCTGAAAATGCATTCTAGTACAAATTGTTAATTTCCAAAGATTCCTCTATTCTATTGCAGGTATATACTGCGTGCCAAATTTTATCGAGATAACTTTTTTTCTAATATATCAAACAAAACTTTTACACAACGTTGGCAATCTGACCTGCGCAATCACTACAAAAAATGATCTGCGCATATTATAAACAAACTGGCGCGATATTTGTTATCAGCACGGTAATTTGAGCGTGCTAAATTATTAGAAAGGTTTAGTAAAATTCCCAGAATTGAGCAAACAAAACGTTTATTAAAATACGCCAGAATGTTTATTCTAATAAATAAGATAATCAAACATAACAGATCTAGTTTTAAACAAATTAGTAGAGAATGAGCTTTCCTTGTTTTGAAATTAAAGTCGACGATCCATAGAATTGGTTAATTTAAGATGTTTCGCAGGATATCAAGAATTGATCAAACGTCCGTTGCAGGTCTTCGCTTCATGATGCTCTAACGGTTTTCGATGGTTTCAAATCCAGAGAATTTGCTGGCCATTTCATTTTCCCAAGTGAAGCCTAACTGTTTCAAATATTCAGTAGTCTTGTGAGCAGCATGTGAAGGAGCATTATCTTGCATAAAAACAATAAACTGAAGGCAACGCTTTGCCTTTTTTCCACGGTTCAAGATGCTTCTTCATAAACTGAATGCATCAGCTAATTTTGACGATCCATGGGCCCACTAATGTTTTTCCAATAATACCACCCCAGATCATTATGCCTCCACCGCCTTGTTGGTGTCTCAAACACTGATGGCGATTATGTTCGTTCATTACCCAGCCTTTGCACCATCTAAATTGTCATTAGAGAAGTCTTCATAACTGTCCTCGGCCCATTTCAATCAATTTTGAATTTGTGATTTTTCTTCAACGGAGGCTTCGATACAGGTTTGAATTATTGCTATTTCCCCTCAGATACCGACACCGAGTAATTTTTAGACACAGAAAATTTACCTTTTGAGAGTTCTGGGGTGATAGTTTTCTTTTTTCAGCATCACTTAAACTGCTTTTATGGCCCATCTTTTCACTAAAACTTTTCTAATAATTTTGAGCTCAAAGAGAAGTGCTGTCTATGCGCATATCAGTACAAAAATTTCAGTGATTGCGCAGGTCAGTGTTGCCAACATTCTGTGAACATTTAGTGTGAATTGATTTTTGAAATATTAGTTTTTCAAATATTAGAATAAAAGTTATCTCGATAATAATTTGCCACGCAGTGTAGAGTTTGAGTGAAAATACCGTAGAGATTTCAGTCCCTTCTTTCCACCTAGATTATATCAAGAGCAGGATCAAAACAATGGTGAAATTCGAAACTTAACCTCAGAAATATTCTTAACCATTGATCATGAGCCTATACTAAAATGTTTAATCTACTAGATTTTAAGTAATCTCTCGTCAACTGTATCTAAGATCGGCTCACTATATTATTTTTTCTTCTTTATTAATCATTTCACTTCAAGCAAGGTAGTAAGATGCAAGGCCGTAATATATAATTATAAAAAAAAACTAAAACATTTTTAAAGAGAGTCTGTCTATATTTCTGAGATGAGGTATTATGTACATTATTTACATTAGTCGGACTATTGTCCTTATCTTTGTCGCCATATTTGTCACAACGTCTGCCTGCCTTATGTGAAGGGGTTATCAGAGAAAATACAAAGGATCTGCGGTCCATGACCACATATGGAGAGAGAAGGGAGATCACCACCCCCTGTGGGATCATGTTGAGATCATAGACAGGGAACACCATTGGAAAATTCGTAAACTTAAGGAATCAGCACATATGCTAGGCCACAAAAATCTCCTGAGCCGACCAAGCATAGAAATAAATACACTATGGGAACTAGTAATAAGGAGTGCCAGAGAAAAGCAATGATAACAAAGTTGCAATATGAACTCTGGTAAAGACATGCAATGATAACAGCAAAATTGCAATATGAGCACTGGTAAAAATGATGCTGAAAACATTAGGCTTATAATACTCAGAAGTTCATACCCATTGTGCTTTATCCACTGTGCCATGTGTCCTCAAGGACACATGGCACAGTGGATAAAGGCGTTGGTTAGATCCAGTAACAGACCCAAAGAAGGTGAGTTCAGTGCCTGGTTAAGGCAGTGGAGAACTTTCAGAGGGAAAATTAGCAGGATATAATTGATAACTGACATCCATCATTCATAGCACGTGGAACTAGAACAGTCTACCCCAGTGATCGAAATAAAGGGTTCAGTTCGAAATTCCAACCACCTGAAGAAGGCCGGAGCGTACAACGGCCGAAACTTTGTGACAAATATGGCGACAAAGATGATGACAATAGTACGACTAATGTAAATTTTTAAAGAGAGAAAACAAAATCAGCAATTATGAAGACATAAAAACACTATTAAGATCAAGATCAACTTACATTTTCAAAAGTTTAAATTTAATTTTGCACATTGCGATTAATATTAAACGTTTGAAGGTGTAACTTGATTGGAAAAAACAAAAACAAACACAAAAAATAAACAAACAAGAGTCTTCCATAATCGGGATTTGCTAGCGAAGAAACTCTTAGCATAGAACCTACGCTTACATTCGTAAAGTCTAGATACCGAAGTGGAAAGCACATAAGAATTATAACTGATGTAAAATCAAAGTTTGAATCTCTGGTGCGTATTGAAAAAACAAAAATGTACCAAAATGGATCATTGCAGCAGGAAACCAACCTAGGAAACGACTGTACTAAGAAACTAGCAGTCATCCCTTTAATTCAGTCACCTAAAAAGCATTTAATTTGCCATTTAAGAATTAATCAATACAACACAGAAATATACTTATAAGCCTACATTTCCATAATTAATGCCCTAAATTTTAGCGAGCCAAGTAAATATTAAATAATAATTAAAATTAATAATAATATTAAATAATAATTAAAATTAATAATAATATTAAATAATAATTAAAATTAATGATAATAATAAATAATAATTAAAATTAATAATAATATTAAATAATAATTAAAATTAATAATAATTAAATTAATATTAAATAATTTGTAAGTGCAGACCTACAAACAAATATTTACTTTTTCATTTCAGTCTTATATATATATATGAAACCAAAAATGCGGTTATAAACGTAAGCCAGTGTTTAAGATAACACTATGTCATGCAAAAAGCAAATTACTACAATATAAATATAATGAAATAATGGAGACGTGAAGACACATAAACAACTATTTACTTTGCATTTTATGTACTGATTAATAAAAAGTAATTGTTTAAACAAGAAATGAATGAAAAACAAAAGACACCACTTATTTAACAATTGACCCTAACTAAAGCTAGAACGTTTGAGAAAACGAATTATCTTAAGAACTCAAATAATTTCTGTCTCCGATAACGTAAATGTTATTCTTACATTATTTTGACACTCAGAGTCGAACGAGAGAGAGAAAAAAAAAGAAGGAAAGCGAATATGCAGAGAGTATAATGTTAAAAATAAGCTATAATGAATATATTCGACACATAAGGACATAATTATCCGCACCCGCCTTCACAAATCACACGGAGATGAAAAGAAAAAAAATATCAATATAAGAAAAATATCTAGCACATATCAATTTTTAATTTAGTATATGAAAAAAAATAATAAAACCTACAGTCAATTTCTAGAAACTCCTGACGAGCAGAATGAACGACATCAAAAATGCTTAAAGGTTTGTCTATGAAAAAATCTGAATCAAGGTGCTGAATATAATATCAATTAGCTATTTGTTTTTTGTACTAGAAGTATATATATACACACACACACACACAGGCACAGACACATATATAAATATATATATATATATATATATATATATATATATATATATATATGTGTGTGTGTGTGTGTGTGTGTGTGTGTGTGTGTGTGTGCAAAAATGTGTGTATATGAATATAAAAGTGTGTATATAAATAAATATATATATATATATATATATATATATATATATATATATATATATATATATAATTATTTATATATTATATATATATATTATTAGAAAGCGCTCAATATCAGAGATAGAGCTAACATATTTGGTTGGATTGATGAAAGTTTGTGACCCTGGGTTTCAGAGATAGATCGTCAACAAATTTGATTATTTTTTTTAAATATGTTTGTTTTTAAATAAAAAATTATAGCAATTTTCAACTATCATAATTTTACACAGAATACCTATAATCAGGATTTATACTAAAATAAATTAATATATATAACAAAATAAAATAAAACACCAACAATCACTTTTTAGTTCAAGCTAACACCACAATAATTACATTTATTGTTTTTATCATATCATTCTCCCACCGCCATTACTAATCACTTCTCCCAATTTACAATAACTATTAGCTACTTATATTATTGTCTCCAATCACTTACAATATTAGTACCACATCACATCTACTATTATCATATAGACCCGGTATAATTATTAACGTAAACTACCCTTTCCCACAGCATATTTAATACCACCATAAAAATAACCAGTAAGCATTACAAACCGAAATTTCTACCAGTTACATATACACAGTCATCATAACAAGCAAATAACCAGCTTGAAAATAATAACACATAAGCCCTTTTTTTAAAATTAAAAATAAAAATAATAATAATGTTACACAGACCCAACCACACGTATATACATACATGCATGCGAGGAAATTTCATTCTGTGAAAAAAAAAGATAAATGGTCTGATTTTTGGCATGTATACATTCACGAGAAATTTTCACTACACTTCCATTTTTGAATTTCAACATACAAATGCGTATGTATAGATACAACACCACCCATATACATACATATCTCAAATCCGAAACTGTCCACATATGTTTATATATGTATGAGTCCCGGCGGACAAGCAAGTGTGTATGTGTGTCTGCGTACCTCATCTGATGTACGGACATGCATCTATGTTTGCGTTAGCTCGATGACATCACAACGACGATTCCCCCCACTCCCGTAATAACACCAATACACGCAATCTACATAAACCCAAATTTAAAAAAAATATAATCAGTTTGTCTGACGATCGCAAGAGCGTGAAACCCAGGGTCACAAACTCACATCAATCCAACTCACATCAATCCAACCAAATCCAACTCACATCAATCCAACCAAATATATATATATATATATATATATATATATATATATATATATATATATATATATATATGATAAAATATACTTAAATTTCAGTATAATTATAGGCATCATCATCATTTTCCTTCGACCTCTCTGTGTTTGGTAGAAACTCCACTAACAATCCCTTTCCACACTGCTCCGTCCTGCATTGCCACCCACAGATACCCAATGTCTACCCATGTGTTCCGATCAATGCTGTCTGGGTAAAAGAAATTACGTGAGAAGACAACTCCGATATACGTAATATTCAGATAATATACAGCATGATTGAAAAGTAACTCCCTATTTTAGTTATGACAGGCTAGTCAGGATTCCTGTCTGAAGACCTCTGGGACAATTTTTTTGGTGCAAGGAGCAGGTCTAAAATATCAAACAAAAGGCCAGAAGAGTTCCTGGTGAAATCAATTGACGGGAATCCTGCGGAGTTACTTATATATCTATATATATATATATATATACGTGTCTGTGTATATATGAAGGAGCTTTTATAAATGTCAAGCTAAGTATTATATGGCACTAATGAAAATTTAACTAATAATACTTTTAACTGTGTTGGTCATATCAGCACTTCTAAATATGTTACAGATGAACTAAACTTTAGTAATAGGGTTGGCAAACTTTGTACAAAGGAATCCTATGTACTACTGAAAGACGTGAAACCTTAGCTCATGACCAAACTTCCTACAAGAATTATAAATCCCACCAGTTCAGTGATTGGACGGATAAGCAATTTATATTTGAACGCATTAATAAACATATTTAAAATCACCATATTTATCCACAATAACAGTGGGTAGACATTTCTGACAAATAACATTGATATTTCTATGGGATCTTTGGATTTTGTAAAATCTTCTGATTGTGTTGGTTTATATGTTTTGTATAACCTTACTGCTTATGAAAAGGTTACACTGGATAGTATAGGTCTGTATTGGGATGATGGTCTCATGATTGTAAAACAATCCACAAGAAATAAAGTAGATATACTTAGAAAAATGACTTATAGGGAATATAAAAGTCTAAATCATAAGGTGAAAATAAGTACCTAACAAGTTGATTTTCTAGATGTAACTTTGGATCTAATCTATGAAAACTTTCAGTGTTATTGGAAGAATAATGCCAATCCAAACTTTATCCATCCTAATTCGACATATTCCTTCATCTGTAGAACGTCGGATTTACGAACACTCTACTAACAAAGAGGTTTTTGAAAAACATAGAATCTGTATAATAAATTACATAGGAATATTGGGTAACGGTCCACTGCCATTCAGTTTAAAGACTATGAGGTTAGTTCAAATAACAGAAATACAAACAGGAAGACTATGTTGTACATACATCCATTTAACCAATTAGTACAGAGGCCATACGTTTCTAAAATTAGAATATGCGATGATATGCATCGAAACATGAATACATTTATATAGGTGGTTTTACACATGTTCTTATATTGTATGGGGAAATTGCCGTCATTTATATTTTTCATTTCGCGCATGCGCGTTGATTGTTTTTGATTTTGTTGACTGCACCGTATAGTATGATCAGTTGGGCGTCATGACGCAATTCACTCCACCATAAAATTGTAAATTGCTTGCTGTACTACTTGGCATTGGCGTCGGATGATTCAATAAGTACTTTTCAGACTTTTGGGGAGTCAATTAGGGGACAGTGTAGAGGATTGAGAAAGCATTGGATTATTCTAATGGTGATATGGAGGTTTTTGCCGCGATCACTAGAGATAGCGATGTTATATCTCCATTCATTTTCCCACAGGGCCTTAAACACCACACGGACGGCTACATCAAATGCCTTTAGGGTGTAGTGCTTCCCTGGATCAAGGATGGTGGATGCTGGAAGATTCTATATTTGGTTATAGTACTCTGCATCATGCCACAACGCTAAAGATTTCGGAGATTACATAACCCCATACATTCGCACACCTAACTCCCCAAATTGAACCCATCTTGATTATTATGTGGGTGCGCGATTAAACGAGAGATCAACAAAAATCTTTTTAACACTAATGATGAACTAAAGCAAAGGAATATGGCAGAATTCCCCAACTTAAAAAAGGAGACTATCCAGAAGAGATGCAGTAAACTCCGTAGTCGTCTGGGTGCGCTGTTGAAACCAATGGCGATTTTATCGAATAAATTTACAACTTTAGTATTTAAGATATTTTCGTGTAATTTTGGTAAATATAACTGCTAAAATGAGACGTCAGTATTATTTAATTTTTGTTTAATTTAGACGATGTTTGTTAGTGGGTACGTGTGTTTGAGTTTGTGTATGTGTGGAGGATGAAGAGACAGTGAGAGAGATAAAGAAATATTTTTATGGTATATTATATTTATGGGCAAATGTATTTACAATCAGAAATAGAGCGATGTAAATAAAAAAAATGTTAATCGAGCAATGAAAGTATATTTCTCGCTTCAATGTTTGACCGTAACCATTTGGCCATGTCTATGATCTGTTGGCTCGATGTTTATTTTGCCAATGGTGCATTGTATGTACTAAGGACTGTCATATAATCTTAACTTTTATTCTATAGGCGTGAATGGTTATATTTGGAATTGTTCTACAGTATATTGTGTAAGAATATTAAGTAGATCCGAATATGATGATTTGTAGTTATTCTATAGACTTGTTTGTAACTTGTTTGTTTTTTACATGTGCATTCCTAGATTTTTAATTTGTTTATTTACTTATGTTTTTATTTATATTTTATTTTATAATTTTATTTTTGTGGGGTGGGGGTTATCTTATTTGTTTAGTTTAAAGTGTTGGATTTGTTAAAATATGTTGCATTGTATATAGTGTATATATATTTTGCGTACAATGTAAGCAACTACTAAGTTTTGCCGGGAAAAATATCTCGTTGGCGTATTTAATGTCAAAGCATTAATATGATTTTCTTATTAACAAACCGGTGTCCAATGACCGACCACTACTGATATTTCCATGAGTTTGCCCGCAATCACCAGACAGTCGACAATTGCTTTTTCTGAAATGGACGTTTCATCAACCTATCGGATAACATGAGATTTTACAACGTGGGTAGAAGGTGTGCATCTATTATACACACCCACTAAACTTGTCAAGCAAGATGGAAATGGCGAAGAATCACAATTATTTGGAGATGACCAAAAAAAAAATATCAGAAATCAGTTCATCAAGAGAAAAAAAGAAATCAAAAGCCTGTGTAGAAAATGGAGAGGAAACAATTGAGAATCAGCAAACGTGCATAACGCTAAAAACAAAACAGGGCCCACATAATCTACTATATACATATATACGAACTCACACACGCATATATGTATATGTGTGTATGAGTGTGAGCGTGCGTTTTTTTGTGCATATGCATGTAAGTTTGTGTGTGTTTGAGTATGTGTGCCTATTGTGGTGTGCTTATATATGTTTGTGTTGTAGTGAGTGTGATTATGTATGTGGGTGTTGTATTTATGTGTGTTTTGTATGTGTGTGTATTGTGGTGAATATATATATATATATATATATGCGTGGGTATGTGTGTGTATAATGTGTGCATATATGCATTTGTGTGTGTATGTGTCTGTTCTAGTGTTCACCTATGTGTTTGTGTACGTATAAGCTTATGTGTGTGTGCGTTTGTGTATGTGTGTCTGTCTTTGGTTTGTCTGTGTATTGTAGTGTGTATCTATTTACGTTTCTGCATATATGGCCTGTGCGTGTATGTGTGTGCCCGTTTGCTTGTGTACCTGTGTGTGTGTGTGTGTGTGTGTGTTTGTTTGTGTGTGTGTGTGTGTGTGTGTGTGTGTGTGATGACCAGTCTATAAAATGAAATATATGACAAGCGTAATCTTCAGAGACAGCTCCGGATATTAATAACATGTGGAGGAGTTTTTATAACTTTTCCATGAGAGCGGATGTTAATGGCCACCGTCGCCTGGTTTATTAGATGTAGCGTAACCAGAAAACCAAAAGAAAAAAATTCCATACCTTTGTATTGTTACTAGGTTGGCGCGTATCAACTATGTAAAAGTCCAATAATTATATATCCCCCAAAATATTATGAAGCATGTTATAGATATTTTTTTCCAAAGATCACCTAGAGTAATAGAAGTAATAATAATAAGATATCTTCATAAAATGAATCAAGTGAAATTTTAATATTATTATGCCTTTATGGACATTGATACTATTATTATCGCATAAGGAAAATAGAAATTTCAAAAGCGGGTTGGATAAAGAATGTATAACTTTTAATATATCATTTAAATTGCTTCATATGTAGAAACATCTGATTAAGAAAGCAGAGAAATTTACTTGTTTTGTCGGACAAAATTGTCATGAATTTAAAAAATATATATCTTCGTAAAATTTATTATAAAATAAAATTTATATCTAAATTGCACAATATCTACTTCTATTGTTGATGAAATGCAAAGTTTCTTTATAAAAGTAATATGTTATTCTAACATATAATCATCAATTAGTCATTAACTATCGTTTCTTGTTAATGGCCGGTGGTTTAGATATTATTTTGTATAGCGGTATCTAAACTTCTAGGGGTTATTTAACGCCGACATTTAAATACATTTTATGCATTTTTTTTAAAGATAACAATGTATTTAGTGATACACGTCTTTCTAATTAACCCATAGCTGGGACATGAGGTGGATTCATATCATTATCAAGATATTTGTGCACAAGTAAATATTTCGAACCCAACTAAAATTGGAACTCGGCTTTCCGATGAACAATTTCGAGCCATTATCCTTTTCACCATCCGCACATCCAAGCTTACAACACCGTTATTCCCAAGCGTTCATCTATCTAAATAATGATCAGAGTCGGCGAGGCTCAATTCTGGTGATTGTGCAGCAGCGGGTGTTTTAACGTGATGTATCCTAAGCCCAGCTGTTAAAGAGGATCGATGTTAAAATGGATCTATTTTTTCAAGAAAAAATGTCTGAATTTATTAGTAGATATTTGCTTATTTTCTTACTTTATATGCCGTGCCACTTCAGGACGTTGTTGATGGATCTCCACAAAGTCATCTAATTTGTAACTCTTAATAAATTATGTTTTTTGTTTGTTAATTCTCCGAAACATTGTTCCGCCATCCGTTTACTCAAGTTCTCTAGGTAGGTTAAGCGTTATTTTTCTTTGTTCTTCATGGTTTCACTTTGTTTTCGGGAGTCTCAAATTTACCAGGCCACTTACCTCCTGAAGTGTCCTAGGAATTTCAACTGTCCCTTCTTGGTGTTAAGCTTGATTATCCGTTTTTGTAATCATGTTCTCAAATTCATCACATGTTCCGTTCGTGATATCCTCAGCATCATTGTGTAGAATCATTTTTCTGTTGCTTCAGTTGCCTCGTGTTCTAATTTATTACTGTTCTGTTATTGCTTGCCCAGTTTCCACAAGGTCGAATTACACTTCCTGGCCCAAGGATTATCATCAAATTCGTTAACCTATATTTCAATAAACCAGGACAATAATCCCTTCTGATTAAGCATGATTTCTCCTTGAAATCTATCTTTATTATCAGGTGCCTTATGAGAAATTCATACTCAGTTTTTATATAGCCACTATCTCTGTTTAATATTTACATATCCACTATGTTTAATATTTATGTAGTCACTATCTTTCGACATAAATTGTCAAGCGCTTTTTCATTCCGAGCATAAATATTGCATTCTTTCTTCCGAAACATCCCTATTCTTGTGCAATTTCCGGTCTAATTTCGCTTCACACTTGAATTATATGTTTTGCTATTGGGCTCATTAGACTGACTGACCGATAGAAATCAAATACGTTTGCTCATTTTCGCTCGCTTGGGTAAACTGTTGGAACTAGAACAGTCTACCCAGCGAGCGAAATAAATGGTTCAGTTCGACATTCCAACCACCTGAAGAAGGCCGGCGCGTACAACGGCCGAAACGTTGTGATAAATATGGCGACAGAGATGAGGATGATATTCTAAGCAATGTAAATAGCGTACATAATGCCTCATCTCAGAAATATAAACTGATTCTTTCCAGTTCTCTAATCATTTTCTTGATTTTTAAATAAAATTCTTAAATGAAGGTACCGTAGTTTTTCCTACCGTAGTAATTTCCATCTCCTCCAATTTCATCTTCCGGGATAAATGAGAAAGACAAATTTATTGTAACTGTGATGATAATTAAAAAAAAAAAAAAAAAAACACGCGTGAACAACCTCTTTTATAATTATTTAAAAAAGTCTCTTGCAGCTACTATGGAATTTCTTGCTAAACAATAATCCTAATTAGCTGACTAGAAACTGATAGAAAAGCAAATGCTTTAAATGTTTATTCTATGCACTTCAACACGTTGCTGAGACGTTCGTTATAAATCTTCTCATGTTTTTGCTGAATGCTTTTGATACAGAAGTCCTCAAAAATTTGATTTTTTTTATTTATTTATTTAGTGGTGCAGTATATTGGTTTTGTCAACAATTATTTTTTTCAACAGAATGCAGAAATCACTGGACGGCCGTTTCGTCCTATATTTGGGACTCTTGGATTAGTTCCACCACGAAAATATGTGAACGAGCGGCGCAATATCGAGTCTAGTTCGCTACTTCTTCGTCAGGGCAGTTGGTATGACGTTTGCCTGTCAATGCTGTCCGGCTTTCAATTCTCGCTAATGGATGCGCACTGCTGATGAGTCCCAAATACAGGACGAAACGACCGTCCAGTGCTTTCTGCATTCTGTTGAGGTTTCTTCTAGACTCGATGAATTAATTATCTCAAATCGCCCTTAATTTCTATCACTTGTATATCCTTGCTTGAACCAGCTTCTAATGCCCTGGATAGAGCGGTTTGGTGATGGTAGTCATGGCTCTCGGAGGCAAACTCCTATGGGTAAAGGAACCTGGATAAGTTCCACCACGGAATATGTAAACGAGCGGCGCAATATCGAGTCTAGTCACCGAGGCCCGCTAATACAGTTGGTATGACGTTTGCCTGTCAATATAACTGCCCAGGTTTCAATTCTTGGTAGTGGATGCGCACTGCTTATGCGTCCCAAATATAGGACGAAACGGCCGTCTAGTGTTTCTGAATCTGTTGAGGTTTCGTCTAGTGTAGAGGAATTCCTTAATTATCTCAAATACTCCTTAATCCTATCATATATATATATATATATATATATATATATATATATATATATATATATATATGCAGTGATAGAAAGACAGAGCGAATGACAGGCATACTGACTACGGAATTCCCCGCCCAACAACGAGGCTCCAAACGTTAAAATTAACAGCTCATTGTCCATACCCAAAGCGATTCTTCAAGACGGTGAAATTTTCCATTTGTTTCACCTGCAGTGGAATGTGTCTTGCCACGTCTATTTAGCCAAGACTCGTTATGCATGAATTAATACTTGTCAGGCTTTTGTCACAGCTATTTACGTTGGTGTGATTACATATGCGCAGGAAAGTGAAAGTCCGATGAAATTTAAATCATATTTTTTTAGAAGTGTTTATGTTTATAATATAACCAATTTCATCACGTTTCTTTTTTATGTTTTTACTTCTTTTGCTATTAAGTATACGATATTTTGTTAATAAAAGCTCTGTCAAGAGACATGAAATAATGTAAGAAAACTGGTCAAAATCGATATTCCCTTCGTATTCCATTGGTAAGAAGTTTCCGTCAGACTGGTTATTCCCGAAAACTGCTGCTTTGTGGAATAGACACTTGGTGGATGATTTTTTCCCACTCACTACAAGCTCGATCTTTTCAAGATAAGGTTTCTTGCATATTGATATGAATACATTTACTTACGCTCATACAGCACTAGAGAGAAATGATCTACCGTGGGTGGCTCTTGGGCCTTGTATTGGGTGAAGATGTCTATTAAAATCTTTCTGTACACCCTCAATTTAAAAGTTTAAAAATACAGCGTCACATCACCGGAAACACTGATGTCCAAATGGAACATGCGCATCACAAGGTTTTTTTTCCAATTTGTCATCGATGTTTCGAAATTTTTTCAGACAAATAGCATTTATAAATATTAGTTTACCATCTCAGAAACGTGAGGTAACATGGTATGTGCTCATCTATGTTAGTTATCTCTTGTATTTTTCGAGTCGTTTTTATCTATATTTACACAAATTATATAGATAGTCTTTCTTACCATTCTTATATATCAACGCCTTATGGCTTATGTAGAGACGAAATTTATGTTTTGGGGGAGTAATAAAAATGCATGTTACTCTGCTTCCTCAGTTGAATACATAGTAGATGATAGCAAGCTTTTGTGGATATTATGGGGAAGTGATTACTGGAGGGGGTTGATAGGTGTGTACTATGTTGTAGTTTATTTTACGTTTTCATAGTGTTCATTTCATTATTACTTGACCACAGCGGCCACCACTCTGTGTCAGGATGGCACTGTTTTCTATTCACCTTCCAAACCTCCAATCTTCTGATCATTTAAAACTGTTTGCTGCCAGATGTACTTTATAGTCATGCCCAGGATATTTTTAGTTAATATTTTCTATTTATTATAATCATACATACATTTACACATATATTATTTCGGGTTACAACTTTAAAAGATGGAAGCACGTGTAGAATACCTACGACCTCGGGATCTACATTAAATTGACCCACTTGCCACGAAATCGCAAGTGGGGCAATTGAAAGGTAGTTGAAGTCAATATTTGGTTTATTATGTGAGTAAGATAATGCGCATATCGTTGATCATCTGAAAAGAATTTTTATGTACGCCTGAGGCATTTCCATTGTTCTCATCTGCGTAGACGTGATAATATCTGAAAATCGACACTCCAGATTTCAAATTTTCTACAACAGCGTACGTGAAAGAAATATATTACATAGACGTTTAAAAACATGAGTAAAGTCATAATAAATTTTCCTCTGCGAATTCAATTCATGGCACGTATGTTCTCTATCTATCTATCTTTATTTTTCTCTCACTCTCTCTCACAAACTCAATTTTCATCTCTGTTTTACTCTCCCATTGGCTTCAACATTTATTTCCTTTTCTTACTTGAATGTCCTTTAGTACTGAAACGGATTTAACTTGTGACTTGACAAAGAATTCAATTCTTCTTCTTTAAAACCTACATTTTTTGCACGATCTTTTTTTTCTTCCAGTAAGCGTCTCGGCTGTTTTCCGTTCAGTTTTTGCTTAAACCGCCCTCAGTAAATAATAACTTAACGCAAATGTCAACGGTTTTACAGTCCATGCATTATGCTTAGGCTTATACCGGATTCCTGCAGATAATCTGTCGCAGAATACAGACAGTGAAACATTCACCAATATTCGATGTACTCTTTGTTTAATCATGAAGAAAATAATACAAAGAGATGAGGAGCTCAAACACAATTGAGTTTAAATTGCTAGCGGGATGACAAGAGATTATTTACAAATTGGATTCCGTTTTGACTTGAAATATAAGTTATTTATAATCTCCAAGAAAGACATCCTTCGATCAACAAAAAGCCCACAATTAAAAGCACAAGTATATATATATATATATATATATATATATATATATATATATATATATATATATATATGTGTGTGTGTGTGTGTGTGTGTGTGTGCGTGTTAAAAAAAATAATAATATTGAAAAGTTAAAATTTTCAGATACACTGGGTTGTATATTAATAATTTTTTGTTTTATTATTTCAATTAGGTTCTTCGACTAGTTTCGGTTGTCATGGCCATCATCAGGAGAAAAAAAAGCTGCTTGTTAGTCGTTGTTAACTACAGAAGGGAATGACTTTCTCTGAAGAAAGTGAACTTTATCTGAGGTTTTCATTGGATTTTTCTCGATAATTTCGGTCAGACCTGGTATTAGTTAAACAGACTCTTTCAAGTTGGTTTAAAAACAAAGGGAGATTCCTGTAATCTCATAAATTCCTCTCTGGTCATTTTAACAGTCATGTTTGCTGGGAAGGTTATGTGTATAATAATTGTATGTTATCTTTTAATTTGGTGGGATTGTGTGCGAGATACATTTATATATATATATATATATATATATATATGCTTATATTGAGGTTCTAGAAACAGCCCTGGATAGACAACATATGCACCGGCAGGCTTTACATATTCCAGCAAGAGTCGGCTCCATCTCACAAGGCTCTAGGAACACAAGAATGGTTGGCTGACCTTTTGTACTACCACATCACACCCAACATTTGGCCTCCTAACTCTTCAGATCTCAATCCACTAAACTATTATGTGTCGAGCTTTGTTGAGAAGGCGGTTAACAAACAGCCTCATAAGACCAAACACTCTCTTAAAGCTGAGTCCTTATTTATATCAGACATTCGAGTAATGTCTGATATAAATAAGGACCAATTATTCAGAGCTTGCAGATTTCGATCTCGTGAAGAGGTAGTTATTGATTCTAGCGGTGGTTTTATTGAATGAAATTAAATAATAGTAAGCAAAATTTCAGGTTTACCTGTTTGTAATCAAATATAATTATATTCATTTGTTCAGCAATTTTTTTTTTCCTAATCCATAAAATCTGTCCTCAAATAACGGCACCTTTTATATATATATATATATATATATATATATATATATATATATATATATATATATATATATATATGGCTTATTTTTCTTGTGTATTTAAATGCACACACAACTGCACGCATACGCACAAGATATGACTATGTTAAATAATATATTCACCTAATACATTTCACCATTCTGGACAACCTCTACTCTGAGCTGCAGGAGAAAATCTTAGATTTAGAGGCGAGAAAAAACAATCTCATGTCCACCAAACCTTCTCTTTGCTTATCCATGTTTTTGACTCTGAACTAAAAAAATTAAAATAATTTAACTACAGTATGCGAGCTTTATTATTTTCTCATTATTTCTCTCATTTTCTATCTATTGGCATTAATTCATACTTATCATATATAACTATAAGTCTATAAATATATATTGTTTTGTAGTAACCCATCTACAGTAGAATGAAATCTTCCTCTTTTCATAAATACTAACATGCGTGACTTCCTGTGGGTAGCCGAGACGCAGTGTAACCTGACTGTTCGGACGAACACTTTTATCTAGTGACTAATAACACTCTTTGTATATATCTGTTATTTCAATAGCATTGTTCAACCTACCTTCGTTTTCCGTGTCTTTCTTTCTAGCCCCTATTAAGCCACAAGAATAACATATGTCTATATCAGTATGTTCATATCTACTTAATCGTACAAAGAAACTGAGAGCATACAGACAATCAAATTTTAAATGTTCCTTTTATTATTAACTAGCAGTAGAACCCGGCGTTACCCGGGTATGTAACAGTAAGAGATAGATCAAGTATCGACAATCATAAAGATATGAGTCTATCGATTGAATAGAATTTTATTATAAACAATTGTCTTGTAAATGGAATTTTTAAAGCGTTCTGAATGTAAAAATAAAGAAAAAAGTTTGCAAGATAATAAGAAACACTACCTGCCAAAAAAAAGTGAATTTTTGTTGAAATCGGTTGAAAAGTGTAGGAAATCCGATCCCATATATAAATGAACACACACACACACAACCTGGGTTTTATAAGTATAAAACGATATGAGTTGTCCCCTTTTCATTCTACCGACAGAATCGTGTTTTCAAATTGATTTCGTGCAAAAACAATTGTATTTTTCCAATTTTCGGTCATGTCAGAACCACCACAAGGTAATTTTACGCAGCCCTGTGAAGTTTTGTTGAAATCAGTTGAAAAATGTAGGAAATCTGATCCAATATATAAACGTACAGACACACACACATACACACAATCTACGTTTTATAATAAGTAAGATGAAGAAATAGTGAATTTAGTTTAAACTTTAAAGCAATTAAAGATAAAAAAAAAATGTTAATTCAGCGGAATGAAAGCAAAACATTTTTCGACGATTTTCTCGCCCAAATCCGAGAATAATCGATTTTTATGGAACATTTCTGAAATTACGCGGTAATAAATAAAATTTTTAATTATCGAAAAACTTTTTGAGAAATATTTTAAAATCAATCTTTGAATTGAGACAAATGCGTATTCGTAAATGGACATGGAAACAAAATCTGAATTCAATTGAAATGATCATATGTGCAGCGAAGGTGAATTTCTCTTTCTGTCTCGCAACAAACGTGTTTCATCATTTAGTCATCACCGAGAGCACCATCGTTTACTGATCTTTGTGTATAGAAATATCAAGGGAACCTTCTCGACAATAATAATTTAATAGGTGTAAATATATCAGCTTTTCACTATATAGATTATAAGTGAAGAAAGCGAATATAGACATCAGGCTGTCCTTCTTATTATTATTATTAGTATTATTTTGAACATATTATAATTCTGCTTTTCCTTCCCTTTGTTAGTTTGCACGACCGTTACGCTCAACCAGTACTTCAAAATAATGGACTATTCCAATTTAATCGTGTGGAAAAATGGGAAATGACACAACTTGGTGCCTGAGAGAAAATGAAATAAAGGATGATAGATGTGGAGAGAGAAAATCATATTAAGCCGATAAGAACGGATTCTACACTTTGATCTTAGCCAAAACGCCGTTTATTTACTTGACCCCCCGCCCACTGAGTCAGGTTGTGACACAAGGTCGTTTTTAAACGTGGGGACCCGAGTGTTTTCATACGGGCCGCTGTTACAAACTGGTCTTAGCTGGTCATAGCTTGTTCAAGCTTGTCAGAGCTGGTCTAAGCTAGTCATATCTGTTCTTGGCTTGTCATAGCTGGTCCAGACCCGAGCCGGTCAAAGCTAGGCGTAGCCGTGATCGAATCTCAGCAAAAAGGCCGAGGAGCTATTGTATTTTCATGACGCCTTGCTCTATCAGGATGTGACATGGTCAGTTTAATGTGGGGAGCCCGACACATGCACACGGACGGTGTCCCCAAAATAGCTCTCTCCCTGAAAGCCTTGGTTGTGCTAGCAACGATATTAATACTGAAACCTTTTTTTCAGTGCAATGAGGGGTGTATTGACGCGGGTAGCTGTGTCTCGAGGCTGAACTTCTCTTTGAATAATACTTTATAGTTGCACTCTGTTCGCAGACAGAAACACAACTGAGAGATGAAATATAGTTTATCCGTCTGAGAAAAGGTAATACTGTTTTTATCTCGAGTAAAATATATTGTTAGTAATATTTTTTTTTCTTAAAAAGTGTATTGCTTTTATTTTTTTCCAAAGTCCATTGCTTGTAATATTTTTAACAAAAATATATTGATCGTAATATTTTTTAACAAAAATGTGTTGCTGGTATTTTTTTCCAAAATGCATTGCTCATAATATTTCTTTTCAAAAATATATTGTTCCTGATATTTTTTAACTAAAATGTATTGCTGGTATTTTTACTATAATAATTTATTTTTATACTTTCAGACTCTTTTGACCCACATTTAGTGGTTAAATATCTGCCCATAGCTTGGAACCTAACAAGTGCTATCCGTCCGTGTAGTGTCGGACTATGACAACACCAATTAAGAGATGGTTCCACGCTCCTGAAAAACCTGATCAGAGGGCTTGCTACCGGAAGTAGTTTATCGTCATACCCAGGACGAGGGACAATTGAATTGTTTAACGGCAGTTTCATTGAAATGTTAACAAAAGTTGTTAATTTCAAATCTTTTCATTTATCTCCACTTCTTGAAATAACAACCAAACAGTGAAATTTATTGGAATATTTTGATAGTCGTTAATTTCAAATGTTTAACGATTAGATAGGGAAATTTCTACGGATATTTTATTGTCATAGAAATCGCCATCAGCATATTCAGCCATTAAATGAGGAATTAAGAATCACCAGGAAATTAAAATAGGACAGGCGTGAAATTTTCACGATTCTTTCTAGTTATAAAAATAATAATAATAACAACGATAATAATAATAATAATATTAATAATAATAACAATAATAATAATAATAATAATAATAAATAATAATAATAATAATTATTATTATTATTATTATTTAAAATTATTTTATAATCACATGACGCGTCTTAACCAATGACCTCAGGCAAGCCAAATATGTGATGTTTTGTTGTTTCCACTTAATTAAAGAACGTCAATTAACAACAACAACGAAATAATTGGACAAATCTTATCGCGGGATATTGCCTATGCTTGTCAGAAATATTTCGGGGTGATTTCCTGGCGAGAGGGTGCACAAGGATTTGTTGATGAGTTTCTTTCTATAGCAGACCCAAAGCGTCAACCGCAACAGGAACAGTTTTAATTTTCAAGTGACAAATAATTGTTGTTGCTGTTCTTCTCTTTCATCATCATCATCATCATCATCATCATCATCATCATCATTTCCTTTCATTTCTGGTGTGTACTCATACTTTCTGGGTTTCGACCAGAGGCCTAAGTTCAGGCAACATGACTTTTCCACTGAGCTACTAAAAAAAGCAAATCACACATATTTTAAATAGATAAAGCCCTTCGTAAGGTGTGGGCTGTACTCGTGAGAATGATTTCTTAATTAACAGTAATCCCTTCAATGACTCTATTGGAATAGTTACCAATCAATCCGTGAGCTCCAAGTACAACTAGAATTCTTGATGTTCTCATCGAAATGATGAAATCGAAATTCTTGAAATCGAAAGCCCAAAAATTTGACAATCTTTAGGATTTCGATTTAATGGTCCTTATATTTTAATAGATCTTTGAAGGTTTTCGAAAATACATTGCAGTCTAGCGTGAGTCTACAAGGAAGTACATTTTTTTTATTGCGGTCGCATAAAGTTACTACAGGTTTTCTTCCGTAAACGGGTTTGGGTGGGCGATCATATTGCTGCTATTTTATTATTATTAATAGTATTATTATTGTTGTTGTTGTTGCCGTTATTGTTATTGTTGTTGTAGTTAATGCTATTTTGTGGTATTCTCTCTAGTACAAGCCCTTACCAGGTCTTTAGTCGAGACCTGGCATTCTCTTTAGTACAACCCGTTACCAGGTCTTTAGCCGAGACCTGGTATAAAGCAAGATAGTCATTGTGAATGGTGTTTTTACATATTATGATACTAATTGATACTTAACATGGAGAGTGTTAAAATCATGTTTATGCTGATCATATTCTTTTGCTTAGATGAAAGTTACCACTCATTGCAATATTTTCAAGCCATTGTAATCTTTGGCTATAAGGTATTTGAAAATTTTCTTAAGCTCTATATATTATTATTATTATTACTTCTAGTACTACTACCGGTAATAATAATACTATTTTCAACGTATATGCAGTCACATATGTGCAATACATAAAACACGCTTAGTCGATCATGTATCTTTTGAATTTACAGATTTTTTCCCGCAGTACTTTGCCATTTCTTTCTGTGGTAGACAAGTTGTCATCCAAGGTTATAGAACTCGGGTTGTTCTGCTACTTCCCCATAGGAGTGGGGATAAGAAGAAGATTCATACCTCTCCCAAGGGTATTAGCACGTAAGTGAATGTAAAGGATTGGAGTCTCTATCCATTACTCAACCGTGCTTCCTATCGACGTACTAATACTGCTTATTTTCTACATTTTTGCAATATCTATTTCAATATTGGTCCATTATCTGTTGAGATATTTTTATCAGAGTTAATGAGCATATAAATCATTATTATTATTATTATTATTATTATTATTATTATTATTATTATTATTGTTGTTGTTCTTGTTGCTGTTGTTGATGAGGTAATAGTAATAGAATAAGTAAGTTGATAATTTACTGTGCATTGCTTTATTTGCCAAGTTATTGCGCTAAGAGAAATATCGTTCTATTTTCTTTTTTATATTGTTATGGCAGTAATCACGTAAAGCAGAAATAACTGTTGATTGCTATATAGATATTCTCATTATTTACATTTTCATATGCTGTTGGTAGTAAAAGTTTCATTTCGTCTTTCAACACGGATATCAGTTTTTCATCATCTGGGAAAAAACACAGAGGGTAATAAAAAAAAGGATTCTTCTCGGGGTGAAGGCAAGAGAAAAATGCAAGTTTTTACCAGTAGCTTGCCATTTCTTTCTTTAAATAAAAAAAGCACCAAAAGACATTGGATCCCCATAAGATTGATACTGCTGAGAAACGCATAAATCACTGCCTGCGCTTTGTCCCAACGACAGTGTAGTGACAAAATATAGATCATTACAATGCCATCAAGATCGACAAACTAAAATGTGCCATCAACACATAGGTAAACAACACATTCCTTATATCAACTAGGTTATAATAGCATTAAAATGCTTTCACACCAATTTGACTATATATATATATATATATATATATATATATATATATATATGAGTGAACATTGAAGTAAATAACCCAGACTGTTTCGTGGTAGACGCAATCATCAGGCCACGTGTGCTAGTTTGTTTTCGACTATTTATATATACAAGTCAGTGGTGCATTGTGGATAGTCCATTCTAACGGTTATTTTGGCGGTGCTGGTGTGTTTATTTATATATTTGGATTAATCTATAATATTTATTTACTGATTTTTATTTAATATATTTTTATTTATTCTTTTCGGTTTTCGATGTTTCAGTAACGCAGTGAAAAAATTTAAAAATAAGTTCTAATCTTTTATTTATTTTTTTGTTTTGTTTTGGTCTGGGAAGGTAATTAAAGCTATTTTCGTCGAATTTTTGGATTCAGTCTTGTAGTCTATTCTAACGGTTATTTTGCGGGAGTGGTTTGTTAATTTGTTTATTATTTACCGTATTTAGTAATTTATTTGTTTTGATTGATCAGTTTTACTTGCTTGCCCTTATTTATTTTTTATATTTATTTATTCTTTCCAGTTTATTCTAGTTTCTTTAGTCGGGAACGGATTGTCAATTTACTTATTGTTTGCTTATCTATTCATTTGGATTAATTTATTTTACTTTTTTGTTTTTATTTCTTTTTATTTTATGCATTATTTATTTATCCTTTTCGGTTTTCGATTTGTAAGTAACGTAGTAAAACTATATATATATATATATATATATATATATATATATATATATATATAAAAGAAATATGTTGTAGTGGTTCCAACGAGAGAAAAGTATGTATATTAAAAAGAAGAGGGGTGCCGCAAACGTTTTTGGTTGTAATGTGGATTTATTGAGAAAAAATATTATACTTTGTTTTACATAATTTCACGACACGTGTTTCTGGTCTGGTCTCGCAACCGTCTTCAGGTGAAAGTGGAGATTTTTACATATTATTAAAAATAATTAATTTTTCTTCATGTTCAATGTGGAATATTCTCGATATGAGACATTATGTTTGTGTGTTGGCAATATAAGGAGTAGTAAGGAAATATACGCACGCATATATACACGCATGCTGACAGGAACACACCAAAATAGAAACAGATCCAAGAGCACATAGAGGTCACTAAAACATTAAAAGATTAAATGCCGATAACTACTCGCTGGACAAACCTTAATTGTTTTATGACCCTTCACGCAGAACTCTTCATTGACAATTCTAGAAAGAAAATTCGGATTGCCAACACACAAACAGAATGTCTCATATCGAGAATATTCCACATTGAACATGAAGAAAATTAATTATTTTTAATAATATGTAAAAATCTCCACTTTCACTTGAAGACGGTTGTGAGACCAGACCAGAAACACGTGTCGTGAAATTATGTAAAACAAAGTATAATATTTTTTCTCAATAAATCCACATTACAACCAAAAAACGTTTGCGGCACCCTCTTTTTTTTTTATATATATATATATATATATATATATATATATATATATATATATAATTTATTTTATATAAAGGAAAAAGTAATCTCCCTTTAATAGAATTTAATATAAAAAACCAAAAAAAAATGATGGTTGAAATATATATATATATATATATATATATATATATATATATATATATACAAATCCCTTTTATTTTAAACTAGCAGAATTAGAATAGAGCAAAAACTGCATCATGTTTCGATGTAACAGAATCTATCTTCTTCAATCATTTTTATGTACTTTCAAAACATTTTGAATTAATGCAGTTACTGATATAACACACGTAGTTTGTATTTTATTCAATCGAAGTTAGCCGAGGACATGAAGTAGCAATACAGGCACATAAAGACTCACTGAAAACCACAACGATTTTGAAGTTTTTGAAATTCAATTTGTCACTGTGCTCCCAGGGATGTAAAAGAGGATATATTTATAAGACATTTGTAAAGTTTAATGAAATTGATTAAAAGATCAACAAAAATATGAAAGAAACCAGTAGAATTTTTCACCATTTTTCGCTATTTCCGCGTGTTTTTACTATATGGGAGGACACAATTATCAACTTAAATGATTGTTAATCAATCAACTTATTGTTGGCTGCAATAGTGAAGTTTGTATTAGAATCCGTTTATGAAAAAAACTGCAGAACCTGCATATAATTGTCTTTCAAGAGATTGAAATGATTTTCATAAAATGATACCCGTTATTACAGGAATAAATATTCTTTAGGAATAAAATTTAATTGCTATCTTAAGTGAATGTCCAAAATAATTTATATTTGTATGTAGACTAATTCCATGAACAATACGTCCATTAGGTCTTTAACTTTCGCTATAATTGAGGAATCTTCATGATCACATCCTCCCAGAATTTGAAATATTTCTGTATGACGATTAAATCTAAGTGTTTTCTAGTGATTTCCAAAGAATTGATATTTCCCATTTCAGATAAATTTTGCAGAGATAATTCAAATTTGCAAATGAGTCCGGTAAACACGGGTTTTAGCTAAGATCGAAGTGTAGTATCTGTTCTTATATGCTTAATACGTTGTGTCGAGAGAACACCCCTCCTGCACGCTTCAGAGCCCTGCAAATAGTGGGAAATTACTTCAGACATTTGCACATTACTATATTACTGTGAGTGGCGAGCAATATTTTCACAAATGAAGAAGAGAATTGACGCAACAGAAATGTTGTTCTACAGAAAGTATATGGTTATCCAACAGACAGAAAATTTAAGTAACATTTAAGGTTTAACAGTTTGAAGACAAAAAGGAAGCAGATTCTTAAAATCAGAAAGAGTCAGATTATATTTCCACAACAGATGCCGGAATAGGGCTTGAGGGATTTGGCAATCACAGCACGCACTAAAGGCAAGATGAATAGAGGGAAAAAGTGAATTTCATACCTAACTAACCTGTCTAAATTCATGCTAGAACACCGAATGGTAGGGATAATGAAAAGACAAAGCCTATTGAAAGGATAGGAAGATATGAATCAATATGATCGCCCACATCCTAAATTTACAAATCGCATATATTAATATATCTGTAGCCCAAATCTATCGGCTTTCTTACATATGGTCTTTTTTCATCAATAAAATTATGTTTTTAAACATAAACAAATAGTCGTCAATAAAGAACACGCTTTTAATGCTCACAGATGTGGAATAAGGTTTACTCAGATTATGTACCATGATACGATCAAAAGACAGGATAATATTAAAGGTTTTGAATAACTGGTGACACTTTCAGCATCTACGTCTGCATAAATGATTGCATGTACTATTCTCATGTCTAAGATGACGGATTTTTTTACACACACACACACACACACACACACACACACACACACACACACACACATATATATATATATATATATATATATATATATATATATATATATATATATATATATATACGTTATGAGAGCATCATCCATATTATTGTTGGCATTTAACTGCAAGCATATGCTTTCTTTCAGGTAAATAATTTTCAGAACATTATCTACGGTCAATGAGCTTTTTTCATCACATTCGATATCTTTTGTAGTACGACAAATGTCATGAACTTAACAGCGATCAATCGACTACTTCGTGTGTAGCTCAAAAAGAACAACGATGTGTTTTCCTGACATAGAGAGGTATCTTCAGATTATACGCTTGTTATTACACATATATATATATATATATATATATATATATATATATATATATATATGAGATGACAATATGCATGTTTATATATCAAGGGAGCAGTATTGTTTGTCAAAGTGAAAACATTTACATGAGACTGTTTTGACTTCAGTACTTCTACATTTGTTATGTTGGTATGATTACACATATGCATGACAGAGGAATGCTGGGAATTTAATTTTTTTTTTATCATCAAAATTAATTTAGAGTTTTTTTCTGTTTATTTCCATTACTTTTGTAAGTAGGTATAACACACCAACTTAAAGATCTTACCAGATCTGCCAAGAATTGTGAAATGCTGTATGATCCAGGACGCAAATTTACTTTGTAAAACCTTGTGACTAATCGTTCTATAGACTTTTATGCCCTAGTGAATTAGTTACTCCTTTGATCAGAGTAACATTTTTATATCAATCTATTGGTCAGTCTAAAAAAAATTCTAGCACCCATCTATAGTCAGCATGTGTAGTCCTATCAACATAAGAGATTTACTCCGATGAAGTAAAAGACGTAACGCTTTTTCTATTTTGTCATACCATTTCCCCAATATATATATATATATATATATATATATATATATATATATATATATATATATAATAAAATATAAAAAAGGCATAAACACTAATATTCCATGGTCATAATTTATTCCATTGGAATCGTAAATACGATCCAATTCCTCAGACCAACAAATTCAAAAAGAAAACAGAAAAAACAATTCCGGAAACAAAAAATAAATAATAAAATTTAGAGAGAGTGTAAGTATGAGAGTGTGGGACGAATGTTAGAGCTATAGAGAGGGGTATCAGACGAGAGAAGGTGGGGGATTAAAGTTTAACAGAGAGAAGTTTTAAAGAGGTGAGTCAAAGACGGTTTAAGTGAGAGAAATATGAATGTTGTCGGATGTCTAATACATTAAAGATGTAACCGGAAAGGATACATTTTGTGGTGACATACACACACAATAAACGATCTAATCTTAAAGATCAGAAGAAGAGGGAGGGAGAGGAAAAGAAAAGAAAAGAAAAAGATGTGGGGGAGAGAGATGGGGTGGGGGAAACTAAAACTGAAGAGCATTTATTAAATGGGCCAATGTGTAAATAAGAAAATTTGACAAAAATAATATCGACTACAGGTTACAAATCAAATATAAACATATAAAAAAAATAAATATAACGATTATCTAATCTTGCAACGACCTATATTTCTTTGTTCAAAAACACATGCGTATACATACACAATAACATATACACGTATATACATATAGGCGCGTACACGCATACACACGCATATACCCATGTACACACACATATATATTCATATACATATACATATATATATATATATATATATACATAGATACACACACATACATATATGTATACATATAAATACATAAATACACACACATACATACATATACACATACATCCATGCACATCCACTCCTACATATATATACATTTACACACATATATACATACGTGCATACACATACGTGCACATAAACATATATACATAAAACCTTACATCTCCATACAATTACATACACCTATCTAAACAAATAAACAATGTACCCCTATATCTAGCTGTCTCACTAAACATACATGGATACATACATACATACATACATACATATACACCCATATACAGATATATATGACTACATGCATACCAAAACATACACACACATATATATATATATATATATATATAAACACATCTACATACACATCTACCTACATATACATACATCCCTATACGCATACATATATATATATATATATATATATATATATATATATATATATATATATATGAGAAAAAGTGAATATAAATATAAATAAATATATATATGTATAATTATTTATATATTATATGCGTGGTACTTATTAGAAAGCGCTCAATATCAGAGATAGAGCTAACATATTTGTTTGGATAGATAGAGTCTGTGACCCTGGGTTTCGCGCTTAAGCGATTGTCAGACAAACTGATTAATGTTTTAACAAATATGGGTTTATGTAGATTGCGTGTATTGGTGTTATTGTGGAAGTGGTGGTGGAAATTTCATCGTTTTGTCATTCATCGTACTAACGCAAACATCGATGTATGCAGACACATATACATACTTGGTCGTCCGTCGGGACTCATACATATATAAACATATGTGGGCAGTTTTGGCTATGACATATGAATGTATACGGGTGGTGTTATGTCTATACATATGCATTTGTATGTTGAAATGTTGAAATTTAAACATTGGAAGTGTGGCGGAAATGTCTCGTGAATGTCTCGTGAATGTATACATGTCATATTATGTATTTTTCCGCTGAAAATATTTCCTTGCATGTACGTATATACGTGTGGTGGGGTTTGTGTAAAATTATGATAGGTAAAAAAATTATTATTAACAACAATTTATTACAAAATTTGGGAAAAAAAAAAAAATGGGGGTTTACAAAACAATATTACGAAAAAATGTTACTTTGTTTGAAAAGTAGAATAATATACATAAAACAGCAAAAGAACTTACTAAACAAAAAATTGAGACAATTTCCAAATGATGATGAGAACAAGTACCTATTATCCGAATTCATACCAAACGGATAAAACAGACAAGCCACCAACAATCACAATTTAATTTCAAGATACCATCAAAATAATTGCATCTATCATTATTATCATTTCACCACCATTAGTAATCTCTTTTACCACTTTACAATATCTATTAACTAACAATATTATCATTGCCACCAACACACAGCACCATCACACCCACTATTAACATATAAATCCACTAAAATTTTTATTACTCCCCCAGCATATTTAATAATTAAAAAAATATGATCAGATATAATTTCCATATGTAACCATGAGAATAAACACCTATTACCAGGGAGCTTTAATATAATAACAATAATGATTTTGTAATTAAAAATTACGGCCATCTTCAACTACCATAATTTCACACAGAATACCTATTACCAGGATTTATACCAAAATAAATTAATACATATAACAAAATAAAATAAAAATAAAATAAATCACCAACAACCACTTTTTAGTTCAAGCTTCCACCACTGCCTACCACCACTATGACTACATTCATGGTTTTATCATTCTCCCACCACCGTTACTAATCATTTCTACCAATTTACAATTTCTACCAATTTACAATAACTATTAGCTAACTATCATTGTCTCCAATCCCTTGAAACATTACTATCACATCATATAGACACGTTATTAAATTGAACTACCCTCTAACCCAGCACATTGAATATTATACATCACCATATAAAATAAATTAACCAATAAGGATTATAAATTTCTACCTGTTAAATATACACAGTCACCAAAAACAAACAAATAACCAGCTTTAAATATAACAAATAAACCCCCATTTTTTTTCTTTCAAAAATTGATAAATAAATAATAATAATGTTTACCTATCATAATTTTACACAAACCCCACCACACGTATATACATATATGCGAGGAAATATTTTTCAGCGGAAAAATACATAATATGACATGTATACATTCACGAGACATTCACGAGACATATCCGCCACACTTCCAATGTTTAAATTTCAACATTTCAGCATACAAATGCGTATGTATAGACATAACACCACCCGTATACATTCATATGTCATTGCCGAAACTGCCCACATATGTTTATATATGTATGAGTCCCGACGGACGACCAAGTATGTATATGTGTCTGCATACATCGATGTTTGCGTTAGTACGATGAATGACAAAACGACGAAATTTCCCCCACCACTTCCACAATAACACCAATACACGCAATCTACATAAACCCAAATTTTTAAACATTAATCAGTTTGTCTGATGATCGCTAAAGCATGAAACCCAGGGTCACAAACTCACATCTATCCAATCAAATATGTTATATATATATATATATATATATATATATATATATATATATAAATACATTTATATATATATATATACACACACACACATATATATATATATATATATATATATATATATATACACACCTGCATATATACACATATACACACACATACACACATAAGATATCCACATATACATATAAATCAATATATAAATAGAAAAAAGTAAAATTTAAAATTTTTGAGATAAAAAAGAAAATTTAAATACAAAGATATTTCACATAAACATACACAATGATATATGAAATAGTTAAACATAATAGATAAACATAATAGAAATTCCATCAAAAAATGTCATGCCCGATGTTATTGAACCAATATGGAACTGATTATAATTAATGACAAAATATTATAAAACGGTGTTTATTAATGTTTTGAATCGTTTCTTATGTCTATATTTAAAGAAAATATCTCATTATAATTTTCAGTTTCCAAATCATTTTAATTCATAGATTTAAAAATAAAATTGTTTTTTCCGCCATAAA
Organism: Acanthosepion pharaonis; assembly: GCA_903632075.3. NCBI lineage: Eukaryota > Metazoa > Mollusca > Cephalopoda > Sepiida > Sepiidae > Acanthosepion > Acanthosepion pharaonis. Next base: position 600,365 of record CAHIKZ030000946.1, read on the forward strand.
GATTTCACACTGAATGCGGAATTATTATTTTTCTAGTCTTGATTTTATCTCCATTTAAAAAAATGGGTGAAGATCTTATCCACCAAATGAAAAGTAGTGTTTAGATAAGGAAGTTTGATTTAAAAGGTATGGACATATCTGAAAAGAGCGTTTGCTAATGTTGTTATAGCCGCTGCTTCCAATCACCGGCATTTTTACCTATATAAATTTTGAAAATGGTTTAAATTTTAAACAGGGGAAGATTTTTGCCTTGAAACATTCGTCCCATAGTCATTTAAAATCAAAAAAAATTTTATTATTTTATCTTTTTTATTTTCATGGATTTTTTTTTTTTTTTAGATTTTTTTGAATTTTAATAGGTTTGATGAATTGACTGTATTTACGATTCCAATGGAATAAATTATGACCATGGAATATTAGTGGCTTTTTTTATTATATGCTTACTCGGTCCTAGGGACATTGAGTTTGACCTGAATTCTATCCCTTTGGAATATTTTATACAAAATATATATGCATGTGTATTGTGTATGTATATGTATAAAAAACCTTTTTTTGATGCTGAACAAAGAAACAAAATGATAAATATATATTATACCAAAATATATATATATATATATATATATATATATATATTTGATAATTTTAGCATGTCATAAAACTATATTTCTTCATTTTTTCTCTTTTGCCTGTTTTGATTATACGGGTCAGCGCTGCATTGTTGGTAGTCTATTGAAACGGTACACAGAGTCAATCTTAATCTCTGTTGCGCAGATACAGTAAGATATAATATTCTCGCTTTCTTCCTTTGTTTATAGCAGTGCATGGAAGGAGAGTGTTTAGTGTGTGGTCATCTGACCACAGAGACTTTATCAGTGATCATCTCTTGTGAGAGCAGCAATCAACAAGTAGGATAAAAGGAAAAAAATACCCTTTTCAGGATCAACTGATATTCGTAAAACAAAAAGCCCCCCGCCCCGATACTTTTTGACCAGATCTCGTATAGAGTTGAAAATATAGATTAAGCAAAAGAAGATTATTAAACGAAAATATAGCAAAATATTTATAAATTTATTGTTTCCCTATTTATTTTACTTCCGCTTACATAAGGCATATTTGTAACCATTTTTTATTTCCTCGCACTTTTGTTTTCAGTGATTGTATAGGTAACACGTGTATATCTGATGCCGTCTCTGCTTATCTATGTATCAGGTTTCAATTTTATTTTTTTTCATTGACGTCGCTTGTATATGTTATGTTTAAGCATTTGTATAATTTTCTTTTTTCAAAAGTTTATTGCAGGAATTTTTTTTCAAAAATGTTTTATTGGTAAAATATTTTTTCAAAAATGTTTTATTGGTAAAATATTTTTTCAAAAATGTTTTATTGGTAAAATATTTTTTCAAAACTTTATAGCTTCTAAATTTTTTTTTTTTTTGAATTTGTAGCTGGCAAATTTTTTTCAAAAATTTATTGCTGATAATTTGGTTTTGTTTTTAATGTTCTGTCGGCAAAACATTTTTTTTTTTAAAAAGTTCATTGCTCTTAATATTTATTTTTAAAAATGTTTTGCTGGTAATCTTTTTTTTTAATTTATTGCTGATATTTTTTTTCAAAAATGTACTGCTGGTATTATTTTTAAAAATTTACTGCTGGTATTTTTTTTTCCAAAAATGTACTGCTGGTATTTTTTTTCAAAAATGTACTGCTGGCATTTTTTTTTCAAAAATGTACTGCTGGTATTTTTTTTAATGTTTGCTTAAATTTCTTTTTCAAAATGTACTTTTTGGTATTTTTTTTAAAAAAAAATGTACTGCTGGTATTTTTTTTTTTCAAAAAGAACTTTGAAATCTTTATAGCTGGTAATTTTTATTTCTGTTATTTATTGGTGGTAACATTTTATTTACAAAAATGTATTGCTTGTAATATTGTTTTTTTTAATGTATTTCTGGTAAGCCTTTCTTTTCAAAATATATTGCTGTTGATAATTATTGTAAAAAATGTAAAACTGGTAATATTTTTTTAAAATGTATTGCTTCAATATTTTTTATTTTCAAAAATATATTGCTGGTAATATTTTTTTTCAGAAATCATTGCTGGTAAAACACTTTTCAAAAAGAATATTCCTTGTATTAAAACCGATTATTATACTTTCATAGTGTTTTGACCCATTTTGGGGTTTACCTACTTGCTTATAGCTGAGACCCTGGCAGGTGCCGCCACGGCAGACCAGCGTGGACCCGGGAACACCAGCAATCAAGAAGTTGTTCCACGTTCCTCGAAATCTTCTGATCATAGCCTTGCTGTCGGATGTAGTTTATCGTCTTACCCCAGATGCGGATGTAGTTTATCGCCATACCCAGGACGGTATTTTTTTTAAATGTTGATTTAAGTGTGTAATAAAATTGTGTTTATTATAATATTTAATTCGTATTATTGAAGATATAACTTTGTAACACTTGATAAAGTTTAAATATCTGCGGATCATTGTAAGAAAGGATTGAGAATGTGACACTGTAATCTGAACACGCACGTGTCTAGTGAAAAAGAAGCATTTCAAAAGCTAAGCAGGGGTCTGAGAAACAGGAAAAGATACCGGTAAATCAAAGGAAAGAGTTTTGGGTTGCTCTGTGATATTCATTCTCTTGTATAGCAACGAATGTTGAACAATCTCGGTACGGATGAGGCAAAAACTTAAAGCAGCAGAAATGTTCTACAGGAAACCACTGAAAATTCCATGGAGATTAAGGAACAACTAATTCTTAAAGAAAATAGCAACAGAAAGAACACTTCTACACTGAATCAGGAAAATACAGTTGAAATTCTTTGGACCATTAATGCGGGAAGAGGGCCTGGAAAAATTTACCTTCTCTGGGCATATTGTTTACAAGCAGATAGTGGAAAGCAGTGTGTCACTAACCTAACGAACTTACGTGAAGTGATGTGGAATGGGGCCTTAGTTAAAACTTTTAAGCACCACACAAGACAGGACGTTATGGTGAGCTAGGATCACCTACATCCTGAAAAGAATCGCGACATAGAAGTAAAATTGTATGATAAATACAATGCATGTTTGAAATGAATATATAATCTTCGCATCTTCAGCAAGAGTTTACTTCTAAAGATGTTAGTTTAAAAAAAAAAACAAGCAATGTCCAACATCATTAATCCGGCAATCTGTAGTCCGTTGATTTCCTGGGACCGCTACTTTTTTAATCAGTCGCTATTTGTTCGACGTGGCGTCAATGAAGACAACGCTGTACATTTTTTACAACTTACGCTGTGTTTTTACGTAATTCTTATATACTGTATAGTATGGATACATTATTCTTTTCACTTAGGCTTTTTTTAGCCTTTGTATTGCATGAAACAATAAAAAACATTGTTAGAAAGTATTAATAAATGTTTATCTTTTGTTTAAAGCCATGCTCTAACTTTTATAACACAATAATGTACGAAAACAGCCTGCAAAATAATGAGACTGTGTGAGCTATGAGCATCTTTCACAGGGAGTTCTTACCACATAGGCTGACGATCAATCAGCAAGTCTGTAAAGAGATCCTACGACGTTTGCTTCGTTCGGTAAGTGATAAGAGACGACAGTTGTGACAGGATAAATTGTGGGTGCTTCACGACGATAATGAATCTGTTCCCGACGCCCAAAGTATGCGGCAGTTTCTGGTTGAGAAGAAAATCACTGTGTTAGAACAACCTCCTTATTAATCTCATCTTTGCTCAATGTGACTTTTTTATTTTCCTCAATTAATTCAAAATGACGAAGATTCAGAATATATTTTATTTAGTAATGGCTGGTTTCTTTTGCAAAACGTATATAGCTTCAATAGATTATTGTAATTTTTGCAGCTGGATTTATTGCTTCTTTTAGAATTTTTTCGAGGAGCGATCTTATTTTTTATAATTCTAATGGAGGATATTTAGTTTGTTTACATGCAGAAATTACAGTTGAGTTGGCTAGATGTAACCGTAAGTTTTATGCTAAACGATTCTTTTCTAGCACGGTGGAACTGTCTTCCGGTTTCAGGATTTCCTATCACCTTTAACCTTTAAAACTTGAAATACATTATCAATCATAATTTACTGTTCTCCTTAAGCTTATTCTATTATTGATCCTTAGTAATGTTTCTGTTTTCTTTTTCTTTCCAACCCTTAAACCTTTTGTATATTAGAAGCATTACTGATTTACTTGAAGTCAAATCAATAACAAAAATAAATGTCTTATAATTACTTTTTGTAAGTAATGATGAATTTTAAATGTGTTTTTTATCAACAGGTGTAATTTTATCTGTCTCTAATCAAATGCATTACAACTGCAAAAGAGTTGGGACATTAAATAAGACATAAGTATAAAGATTTTCCAAATCTCGATTTATAATCAGATCTTAATTCTAAAACATAATTAGATATAAAATCTTATATTTATTATTTAATTATTTAAATGTTAGATGTTTGAAAAACCTCTATTGTCTTTGCTACGCGCCTTGTTGAGGAAATGGGCATTATTAAGGAAATTTGTCAAAATTCTCAAGAACATCAAAGCAAATTAAAACAAGACAATAGAATATAACGCACCGCAAAGCAAAGCAAGTGTACGATATTACGTGATGAGATACTAGAAGGCCAAAGTAAATCTATTTTCATAGCGCCTCTAAGAAGCCAGGAGCAAAGGAATGTTAACTCTATCAGACAATTAGTCTAATGAGCCAAATAATAAAACGTATTATCCGGACTTTGATATATAGCGCGTGCAGCAGAATCAGACAAGAAATAGTATAAGAATATTTTGCTAAAAAATAATGGAACGAGGAGTGCAATATATATGCTCAGAATGATATCGGAAAGAACTATGTAAATGCAGATGGATGTGTAGCTGTGCTTTATAGATTATGAAATGGCGTTTGATAAAATAATGTCTTATAGATTATGCGTTTGATAAAATACTATTGAAATTGCTAGGTAAACTTGACATATTTGGGAAAGATATTAGTATATTTCAGAGCCTATATTTACAGCAAACAGCCTGTACGGGCAGAAAATGTGTTCACTAAATAGAGAAAATATAGAAAGGGATATAAGAAAAGGGTGTGACTTCTCAACAGACTTATTCAACCAATGCAATGAGACGATACTGAGAGAAAGTTCTACCAGCATTCATTCCTGGCGGCCACTAACTTAACAGCATAAGACATGCATATTAACCAGCGTTGATAGCAGACACAGAAATGGAACTACAGGTACTTCTGTAGAGTGAAGGAAAGCGAGCAGAAAATAACGATAACTTCAACTGAAAGAAGACTGCCTGCATTGTAGTAAGCAAAGTGAATAAACATACTAATTGCAAATTAGAGCTAACAGTTTAAACAACAATATTTCAGATAGTGCAACACTGAAAACCAAAGTTGCATCAGCATATCAAAAGGTGCCTTCAAAAAGCTAAGCAAATATTAAACAGCAGAAAAATGTAGTTAGAAACAAAGAAAAGTGTGCGAAACATTTTTTAATCCGTTTTCCTATATGACAGTAAATGCTTGACAGATGTAATTGAAGCAAGAGAAATATAGTTCTACAGAAGAATCCACTATAGTATATGGATTGAACGACAAAATGTTAGATGAACTTGCAAGAAAAATGATATTTCTACTTAGCCAAAACAATATACAGTTGAAATCTCTAAGATATTTAGGAATGAGTGCTTGGGAAATGTGATATTAACAGGACAATTTAGAAGTACGACGGACAGAGGTAAACAACGCAGAACCTACCTAGAAAGCTTTAATAATTGGACGGTGGAAGTTTAGGTGCTATAACCAAAAGATAACATTTATTAAGAGATACAAAGTACAGGAAATTGTGAAGCCCTATGATCACGAACATTCTGAAGGAACACAGAACAAAGAAGATGAAAATAAAAAAACTTTCACAAAATAGAAATAGTTTTCAGTCTTCTGATTTCAAGACAAAAAAAGTTTGGGTAAGACAGTAGATTGCCCATTTCTATTATCTAGGAATAAACACCAGCATGCATCTTTAGTATTTATCAAGACATTTTGGGAAGGGAGAGTTTCACCTGTCATTTTCCGACCTTTTTGTGATAGGTTCCTTCTCTTTCCACTCTATTGAAACTAACCACTAAGTAACCTTTTCTACTTGGATTTAATATATTAATATTTCTGCCTTTATCCTTTTTTTTTTAAATGAGGTTCACCTGGTATAAGACCTTGGTACCACTCGGGGTAGAGGGTTACAGAGACACAGGTTATGCAGATAGGTAGGCAGGATAACGATTAAGCCTCGACTTGAAAAGAATAAAACTGTATTGATCAGGGAAACTTAATCTTGGAAGTTGTTTCCACAGAGCAGAAACATTTACAATTTTGAAAATTAGCGGAAACTCTCCTCATTGGGTATTGTTTTAATCATTTCACCTCATTCATGGCTAAAATGCCACTAGAACGCAAGGGCTTACAGAGACAAGGATATTACAGATATTGAAAGAGAATGCCAGTCAGTCAGTTATGTGCTATGCTTGATACGCGCCCAGGTGATCATGTATCTTTCGATACATGACTGACAAGGAATACTTTTTCCCCGCAGTAGGTTCCCATTTCTTTCTGTGGTAGACCAGTTGCCATCCAAGGCTGTAGAACCCAGTCTCTCCTGCTATTACCCATAGATATGGAAGAAGAAGTGGATATGTATCTTTCCCAAGGGTATTAGCACGTAAGTGAATGCAATGGATTCGACTGGAATTCGAACTAAGCTCTCCGATTCCCCAGTCCGAGGTGCTATCCATTATTCTATCCCTCCGGATGAGAAAGAGAAGATTGAAAATGGGGAGAATTGATGAAAGAGCAAAAAGGAACAGGCTTCAAGAAGACAGATGATGGCAGTTGACGATGCATTTAAATTTTCCATGAAGATTGTAGTCATCAAACAATTAAAATAACCGAAAAGAATTCTAAAGTTGGGTCCTGCAAGAAAATCACTCTCAGAGTAGAAACTACTGTTGTAACTAGCTAGTTCAACATTGAAGCGGTTATATCGAGTTGCCAATGTAGTAGTAAGCTTAAATTCATGTAGTGGTTCCACCAGGAAAAAATGTTCTTTAACATGAATATATTTGTAGACAGTGGGAAGCTACGCCATATCAGTGAGAAAACAAGCGGAGACGAGATGCTAGATCAGGAATGATTACATCACAGTGCTTTCTCTAGATTTTCCACAAAATCTAGAGATGGACAGTAGGAACTCAAGACCAGATATGGCAACAATATCCAATACACGAACGAATAGTACATTTATAACTTTACAACACAACTTCAGGCGAGAAAAGTTTTCCGACACAGCACAGTGAACCAATATTCCTTGCAGTAGCTGTAGCAATTTACACGATAATCACTCCAAGTCATGACAAGACAAGTAGGCATACAACGTTATGCATCAGCCTTTCTGATAGTAGACAGAAAAAAATAATTACATCTATTTTATCCTCTATTTATTTGTCAATCATTACATTTATTATAATTTTTATTTCCTTTGATATCTGTTGTACACTTATTTTTTTCTAGGTCCCGACCAGAGACCTAAGATCAGAAATGGCATCGATATTATCCATTCAGTAGTTTTGGAAAAAAAACAGCCATATATAGATAAATCACTTCGTAAGGCGTGGACTGTATTTGTGAGTACAATTATTCGTATTAATTTAAGACAAGTGCTAACAGGAAAACCTTCAATGTGTCTATTGGAATCTTTTCAATCCATCCGAGGGCTCCAACTACAATGGGTGTTTTTGATGTCCTCATGTGCATTTGTGAGATTTCGTGTTCAAGGTCCTTGTATTGGGATATTTTTTTGAAGAACTTCAAAGACACATTACAGTCTGCAGGGACTATAATGTTAATAAGGAGGCACATTTTTTGGCGATCTCTGATGCCGATGTCTTCGCAATGAGCTTTGATTGCTCTGCTATTATTATTATTATTATTGTTATTATTATTATTGTTGTTATTAATATTATTGTTGTTATTATTATCGTTGTTGTTATTATTATTGTTATTATTATTATTATTGTTGTTGCTATTGTTATTCTTGTTATTCTTGGAGTTGCTGGTGCTGCTGCTAGTGCAAAGGTCAGATTCTTGTATTCACTTTCCTAAATATCGTCCTTTTATTTATTTATTGTCTACCTTCATATTTAGGGTTAGTAATAATTATGTCGTGGATTTTAAGTTTAGCGGCTGGGATTATGGTTCGAATTCCAGAGTGGTGTTACATACATTTTCGGTAAAATACTACATGATGTTAAGCATGCTACTAGATTTGAAAATAAGTCTAGATGGGAACGTATGTTCTATTCTAACATTTTTCTGTTCTCGCGCTTTTCTGCGATGTATTCCTTCCATGTCACTTAAAAATCATCAAAAAATAAATTCAAAACCAATCACTGTCTTCCATTTTACTTGAAGCCTTTTATTGTATTTTCATTTCTCTTCACTTTTCTTCACTAAAGTTGGATTCATTCTTATTTACTTATTTCTGTAGTAGTGACATTGTCGCTTTGCTTGGATGAAACTACCCTAAAATGTTATGCATTTATATTTTCTAAGCCAACTAGTGGTTAATTAATAACGCGAAAGTTAAGAAAAGTAACACTGGCGCAGCACACTCTATCTAATAAAAGTTTACAGTTTAAATGATCCCGATTGTGGTCGTTCAGTCAATCATTTATGTTAACACACAAGTTGTTTTTGTTTTTCGGTAGTGATCATAGGAGCGTAAATAAGTGTGGTGGCTCGTGTTCGAATTCTCAGTGAGAAAGTTGAGTTTGCTTTCGCTGAAATAACTTTGGAAAGATATAAATTATTTTCTTCCCTTCCATCGCGTACGGGGTTAACAGCTGGTCAGACTGGACTCTCTCGGTTGTGGTTAACAACTAGTCGTGGAGAAGGAAAATATAAATCAAAATCCGGTTGGGTGTGTTGCTAGTAACTTCCCCTCATAAAATGCACTTTACTATGGCAGCTGCAAGGTCTGACGTCGTCAGGCTGTGGCCCTCTACATCGCAGGCCAGATTATATGGTTAACATAAAAAGATAAAATATTGCTTCATTGTTTACACTATTTTAATCACCATCTATTTGTTCTTTTCCTTTTCAGATTGTTTCATTTCACCTGATTCATTCTAGTTATTTATCCCATTCCTCAAGAAATTATGCCCGTCACAAATTATAGTTTCTCTTATATGTTAATGCATTTTTCGATTTTACATTTTTATGATTTATTCTTAGAAATTGCGCAAGAAGAATCTTTTTTGCTTTATTCTGATTACTTTCATCCCTTTCTTTCTTTCTTTTTTTTTTCTTTAGTCTGATTCTTTTTATCCAAATGTTTTTTTTCTTTAGTCTGATTAGCTTTCTTTCTTTCTTTCTTTCTTTCTTTTTTTCTTTTTCTTTCTTTCTTTTATCCCACAATGCTTTTTTGTCTTTAGTCTGATTAGCTATCCAAACTTTCTTTTCTTTTTTTTTCTTTCTTTCGTTCTTTCTTTTCTTTCTTTCTTTCTTTCTTTTTCTTTCTTTTTCAATGTTTTTTTCTTTAGTCTGATTTTCTTTCTTTTCTTTCTTAGTCTTTTATTTCTTTCATTCATTCTTCCTTGATTTCTTTTTTTTTCTTTTTTCTTTTAGTCTGATTTTTTCCTTTTCTTTTTTCTTTCTTTTTTTCCCTTTCTTTCTTTTTTTTTTTTGTCTTTAGTCTGATTAGCTATCCAAACTTTTTACTGTCTTTTCTTTCTTTCTTTCTTTCTTTCTTTTTTTTTTCTCTTTATTTCTTTATCTGATTCTCAATATTTTTTACTTTTTTTCTTTCTTTTTTCCATTCCGTTCTCCGTTTCCATTTCTTTCTTTATTCTTTCTCTATTTTTCTCATTCATTCTTCCTTTTCTCTATCTTGGATTTATTTCTTTCATTCTCTTTTTAATCATTATTTATTCTTCCATTTTTCTCTCTTTATCTATGTTTCTCTCTCTTCTTTGTTCTTCCTTTCTTTCATTCTTTCTTTCATTTTACGATTTCTTTATTCTTTCTTTCTCCATCATTCTTAATTTTTAATTGTTACGTTAATTCTAATTTTTCGCCTCCTTTACTTATTCTATGTCTCTTTCTTTTATCTCTTTCTTCCTTTATGTCTTCATTTCATTTTCTCTCTTTCTCAATTTCTTCTTCCAAAATTTTCTTTCATTCCTTTCATGTAATTCTTTCATTTCTTCTTTATTTTTTACTTTCTTTCTTTCTTTTTACGTAATCTTGATTTTTCATTCAGTCATATTTTTCTTTCCCTTTTCATTCTTTCTTTCGCTCTGCTATATTTGTTTATGCTTTCTTCCTTTTTCTCTTCCGTTTTCTTTTTTACCTTCACATTTCTTTGTTTTTCTTTCTTTCTTAATCTGAATTTTATTCATTCAACAATTTTCTTTCTTTCACCTTTTTCTTTATTACTTTTTTTTAATTTTTCTTCCTTCTCTTATATCTTCTCCCTGATTTTCTTTCATTATCTTTCCTCTTATTTTCATTCTCACTCTCTTTCATTCATTTTTTACATTCTGTTTTTATTTCATTATGTCTTAGTTTTTTTCTTTGTTTCTTAGTCTATATTTCTTTGATTCATTCTCCCATTGTCTCTATTTTTTCTTTCTCTATTACTGAACTTATATTTCATTCATTTTAATTATTTTTTCTTTCTTTCTCTGTCTCTTCGTTCCTTTCTCTTTCGTACTTGATTTGTTTCATTTTTTAATTTCTTCTCTCTTTCTTTCTCCCCATTTTCTTTCTTTCTTTTTAAGTTTTTCTTTCATATTTTTCTTTCACTTTTTTTTCATTCTTTCTTTCTTTCTTTCTTTCTTCCTTTCTTTCTATATTTCTGTTTGTCTTTATTTTTGTCATTCTTTCTTTCACTTCCTTTCATTTCAGTCTTTTTTATTTTCCCTCATTCTTACCGGTTTCTTTCTTTTATCCTTCTTCTCTTTCTTAATCTGTATTCATTCCTTCATTTTTTTCTCGTTTGTGGCTGTCGTGCTTTATTTATTTTTCGATCCTTTTTTTTTCATTTTCTCTTTTTTCTCATTTTCTTTCTTTCTTTTTCTCTATTTCTTTCATTTATTCTTTTTCTTTACTTTTTTTTTTTTTTCGCCTTTCTTTCTTTTATTCTCTCTTTCTTTCGTTGTTTTTCTTTCTTTCTATATTAAATTTTCTTCTTTCCCGCATCGGTTTTTTACGTCTACAGTCATTTTGATTTTTCCTTGTTCTCAAGAATTTTCCACACAATGTGTTCGCGTTGGGGAAATTCAGACCCACAAGTTACCAAATTACAAGTCAATTTTGCGTTAACGTTCGATGAATTGTTTGTCGAAAAGAGTTTTCAGCAGCCTTCCTTCCAATTTTCTGCCGGATGCTTTCCGAGACCGTATTCCTATCTATATGCTAAACAAGACTTCTTCTAACGTCCATTTTCTATTCCTTCCTTACTTTATTTCAGATTGTTTCTTCTGGCAGTAATTCAAAATAATAATAAAAATAATAATAATAATAATAATAATAATAATACAAAAATAAATATTATAAAATAATGAAATAAAATGAAAGAAATAATAGCCAACGTTTAGTCCAGTTATATTCGGTTTCCTTTTCCACCAGAAGCTGTTAATCTTTCTCGCGATATCAAAATGTCGTTGAGCATTGCATAAAACTCAGTGAAAGTAGATTGGCATTTGTTATTATACTTTATGCTGCGTCATTATCTTATGTCTCTCTGCGCCATTTTATTTTTTTCCTTTTCCTCGAAGCATGAGACACATATTCACGACGCATGCGTGCGGAATGAGGTGAATTCCTCATATTGTAAACAGTTGGCATTGTTAGTGTTTATTTTGTGCATTGAGATTCCATAGTATATATATCGGACTACACAATATTTATAATTTATATTTATATGATGTAAACCTTATAAGAAATATAATTATTATAAATCTTTAAAGAGAAAAATAGAAGAATACTAAATATTGAAGATATCCAGGAATACACACACACACACACACACACACACACACACACACACACATATATATATATATATATATATATATATATACTCGACTCTCCCGTTGAATTCGACGTATGAGGGTCAAGCAGATCGGTTCCTAGGAAACCGACAGTAGCACATGAAATTTGATTATAGTGGTGAAGGTTTCGTGCAGGACCATCCACACTTTTTAAAGGGCCGAATACAGAGACCTGATGCACTACGTGCCACGGTGTCCCCAAAAGATCCTCCTAGACCAGTTGCATCAAGGATATAGAACCCAGTCTGTCCCGCTATTAACCCATAGCTGGAGGGAGAAGAAGAGGATTCACACCTTTTTATATGCTAGCCGCTATCCATTACGCCACCGTACCTCCATATATATATATATATATATATATATATATATATATATATATTCATATATATATATTTTCATTCATGCATGTTTCATTAAATACCATGAACATATTATGTCCATATATTTTATAATAATCCTTTGTATGGCTCTAATTAGCTTCTTGATATTAAATTGAAATTCAACAAGGAAGGCGCCGTATTTTTTCTCAACCCAATTTCATTTTGGGATGTGAATTGTGAAAAGAAAATTAATGTAACTGTGATCGTTGCGATTGTGAGTTTTGTAAACACGCGTGCACACGTTCTGTTATAACTATTTTAACAATTTAAATTTACCCGTTGTACCAATGGTGCGTTTTTTTGTAAAAAAGCGTCCACAATATAATTGCGCAAAGCAGAGATGGGAAAAATGCAAATGGTATTAAATGTTGATCAAATCCATTTTAAAACATTGCCGCTACAACTGTATTGAATTTGGGCATTGTTCGTTGGTTGCTTTTGATATAGACTGCTATGCTATAGACTGCTATAGACTGCCTTGATGATTGGAAGACCTGTGTTTTCCTTTTTTCAGGTTCAAATATCTTAGCAAATATACTTACGAAAAATAATATAGTACTAACTCTATAAACCACGCACATCATTTTTTTTTGTCCAGCATTAAGATTTCTGTTCCAAAAATGAGAGAGCATCAGATGACTAAAATGATTCATATTTCCATCACTTTCGCTTTCAATGTTACAACATTTAAAATTAACAATACTAGGTATTTACTCTGTCTACCATTAAGACGAGTTGTAACACAAGATCTTTTTAAGGTGAGGGGCCCGAGCGCGTACACCCGGGCAAGGAAAAAAAATTGTCCGCAGCACTCGCAACCGTCGGTTGCACAGACCTCGGTGCGAGCACCGATCACTCTCTATGCTGCGATGAGAGGGCGCGGCCTCGGGCAGCTCTTACCCAGGGTTGGGCACCTCTCAGTGTAAATTTTAGGTTGCGACTCTGTAGTTAGACGGAGTCACCTCTGAGTGCACTTTGTCCAAAGACAGATACGCAACTGTGAGATAGTAAATATGTTACAAACCACTCCAAAGAATGATTTACACACTCTCAACAATCTCAAAACTAATGATATAGAAAAAGGCGATGATACATCACTTTTATAAAGCAGATGTATATGGCATAACTTTCGGTCGACCGACAATAGATACGACTGTGTCAAAACACCATTAACTTTTGTTCCAATCAAATAGATTTTGTTTGGTTCGGTTTGGTTTGTTTTACGGCATATCATCTCAATGGGTTATTTAATGCAAACAAATTTTTTGTTTCAGGTAATATTTTTTCTTCAAAGCCTTTACTATCTTTTTTTTTTTCAAAAATGTAATAAAACCTATTTTTACATTTACATATTGTTTTGACCCCAGTTTGGTGGGGGTTAAATATTTGCCCATAGCTGGGAACCTACCAGGTGCTACCACCCCGGGTCAGGGTGGACCTGGGAACACCAGCAATTAAGAGGTGGTTCCACACTCCTCAAAACCTCCTGATCAGAGGCCTTTCTGTTGGACACCCAAACAAATAGCCCGACAGCAATATTTAATAGAAATCAAAATTAATTTTAAATGAAAGAAATTTAATGTCGGATGAGTATTTTAACATAAAACTCACTATGCTATTTATGTTCATTCCGGAACAGCATATTACGTAGATTTGTTTAAGTCTCCCAACGACTGATTTTTTTTTTTTCAGGTTTCTCCTACTCATATAAAAATTGCTTGCATTTGGGATCATTATTAAGGAAACGTCTGATTTTCGTTGTGACATAGTAAAATCTTGTTAGAAACAAATAACAGCTGTGTAATAACAATTCTCTATTATAGCAGTGAATGCTAGCCAATTTCCTCACAGATGAAGGAAAAAATATGGAAATGCTATGAACGGATATTGTGAACAAAGAACATGTTTTAAGGATAATGTGCACAGAAATTACAATTGCATTCAGAATAAGAAAGAGACACGTAATGAGGATGAATGGGTTGGAATATTTGAAACCCTCAGGACATATCAAAGGTAAAATCTACCATTCGTTCGTACTCTGAATACTAATTCTATTTATGATCTTGTAGTCCTGAGATGATTGACAAAAATCAAACGTTCTGTAATGTATTCAACCCTGACGTGACAGCTCGACGCAGTTCCCCACTCTCTTTTCTATAAATATTTTCCTGGCAATTGTTCTGATGAGCTTTTTCCACCGGTGACTTAAATACATAAATTAAAGTGCACTACTATATTAGCAACTAGGTTTCATCAGTTTTCTGCGGAACTACAACCGCCATTTCTATTTAAACAGTTTCTTTTCTCGGACTTCTCACTTGTGGAACTATTTTTTCGATTTCTTGCTTCCATGCCACTTAAAATCTTCAAATATTTAAATATAACGTCAATCGCCATCTTCTGTCTTCCTGAACCCTGTTTCTTTATTGTCCATTCGCATCACTTCTACTCAGTAAAGTTTTCTCATTTTATTTTATTCCCTGTAATCTCTTGCATCATAGTAGCATTATAACCCTATGGTGCGAAGACTAAAAATAAAAGACAGAATAATTTACCTAAGTTAGTCATAGATGTGTTACAAACCACTCCAAAGATTGATTTACACACTCTCAACACTAATCATATAGAAAAAGGCGTTGCTATATCACTCTGAGAAAGAAGATGTATGTGCCATAACTTCTCTCTTTTATAGAATGCATAACTAATGTTTGAAGTGATTGTAAAATGGCAAACGTTAATAGGATATTACAATATATAAGAAGTTGTTGAGAGACAAGATCTTCAAATTCCTGAAGGGCCACGGTACATAGAAAAAGAAAGATTATTTAAATTTATGTATAATTTAGTATGTTCCCTTTGCACTAATTATTTTGTGACAGGCGTGAATTCATTTCTTTTTTACGCTACTATAGACTAAAAAGGAGGCTTAGTCTCCTTAAGAAATGGACTACAATTAATTCAAAAACCCTTGGAAGTGCAAGAGGAAAACAACTCCCCATTTACTTCTATGTGCCGCGTTTATTCAGAAATCATGGCTCTCCATAACTTCCTATCTCATGTGATTCTTAGCAGTTTTTTTTTATATGCTATGGGTCAGCTGGCTCTACTACCCGTTCACACATGCTTGACATGTAAGTGGCTCGCGCGCCTGCTTTTATCTCTTTGCCATCGATATGCCCCGTGAGACTTAAATTTTCCAGGATCTCCTTCCTCATTAAGTGGCCAAGGAATTTCAATCAACTTTTCCTGATTCTGAGTAGAAGTGCTGTTTTCTTTAAGACTTGCTGGTTACGCGCTTAGTCCATGGAATTTTCAGTCTCTTTATGTGGAATCGCATTTCTGCTTCGTTTATTTTTCTCAGCATTCATTGCCATATTCTTATATGCTGAAAAATTTCACCAAGAGGAAGTTGGACAACCCAGAAGAACACCATTATATTTTCATGGTAATTCAAAAATAATAAAGAATAATATATGACAACGAGAACCCTATCTACTCCGTTCTGTAGAAACATTATTAAACTAAAAATTGTTTTATTTTAATAGAAAGCCGCAAATATATCAGAATTTAGCGTTAACGGGATAGTTTATCAAGATAAAGAAACGTTTGAAAATAAGTTTAACAGATGGCAGGCGATATCTTTAAATGAATACAGATAAAATATTTGGATAATATATGTCCAATGTCAATTAGATTCGTTGATTTTTCATTACATATCAGTAAAGCGGTAATACCTTGTAGAAAAGTAGAGTTAGTTTTTCTCTCAGAAAGATACCTGCACTTATTGAGATATTCACGCGGCTAGTTGAGCCGACATGGTTAGACGGATACGCGGAGGTCGGATTCAATCTGGCGTACAAATTTATAGCAGAAAATCAAGGGAATATGAATTCACAAACGGTACTTAGTATATATATAAAACTAATTTTTAGCATAGTCCGATCCGGTTTGAGTTCAAAGAAACCATCTCTATATATATATATATATATATATATATATATATATATATATATATATATATATATATATATATATAATTTTGTCCCAATACAAAGCGCAAGAGCAACTAGAAATATAGGATTACTGAATAAAAAAAGGGAAACAGGAGAAGGGAAGGGAGTTCCACAGGCGAGAGGTGCGAGACATGAAGCTATTAGAGTAGAAGAGACGGCTACATTTAGGTGTTTTTCAACAGTAAAGGGGTGAGAGCGGGATGCCAGCCTCGTAGGGCGCTGGAACTCATGACGTCTGGGAACCAGCGAATGCAGCTCCTCGGAGCAATTTCCATGAAGGTATTTGTAGAACAGACAGAGGGAGGCGACGGCGCATCTGTGAGAAAGTGACTGTAGACGAGACGCCAGGGCAGGGCCAACCATATTGCATATCCGCTTCTGGAGCTTATCAAGAACCCCGAGGCAAACAGAAGGGGCACCAGACCATATATGGCAGCAATACTGCATGCAAGGGCAAATTGTGGATTTGTAGATCTCGAGGATCGACTCCGGGGAGAAAATTTTCCTAGCGCGGCTCAGGGAGCCAACTTTCCTTGCAGTGGACGAGGCAATTGACTCGATGTATTTATTCCATCTCAGGTCAGCAGTCAACCTGAGACCGAGAAGCCGCAGAGAGTTGCTCTCGAGAAGTTGAGCGTCAGACATTCTAATAGAGGGAAGGAAAGGATTTCTGTGGTGATTAATAGAGAGCAGTTTTGTCTTCGAAGCGTTGAAGTTGACCAGCCAATCCATGCCCCAGTTCACAATCGATTGGAGGTCCTTTTTTGAGACGCACGGCAAGGTGAGTTTTGTCAGCGAGACTAGATTTGTTTTTGAGGCAGGGATAAATTGTGGTGTCATCCGCGTAGATGCCAACTTGGGAAGTTACGGCGTCAGGAAGGTCGTTTATGTAGATAAGGAATAGGGTGGGGCTTAGGATGGAGCCTTGAGGAACACCTGCGTTCGTGGGATAGGAACTGGAGGAGAATCCGTTGAGAACAACCTTCAATTCACGGTTTGACAGGAATCATTGTATTAGGTTATATAATCAACCCGTAATGCCATAACCTTGGAGTTTGCGCAGAAGGCCGGCATGCCAAACCCTATCAAATGCTTTGGAGATGTCTAGTGCCACGGCTCGGGCTTCCCCGTTATTTTGAAGAGCTCGGTAGACTGTTTCAGTGATGGCTGTGAGCACATCGGCTGTAGATCGAGCAAAGCGGAAACCATATTGCTTGTCTGAGAGCAGATTATGGGATGTGAGGTGGTTAACCACACCGGTATTGATTAGAGCTTCGAAGACTTTGCCGAAGAGGGGAAGGAGACTGATAGGACGGTAGTTGGAAGGGTCAGAGGGGTCGCCGGAGTTCTTGAAGACAGGAACGATCGAAGAGGACTTCCAGCAGTCAGGAAAACAAGATTCCTTGAGGCAGTAGTTGTATAGTTTCGAAAGGGCGGGCGCCAGTTCAGTCGCGCATTTCTTCAAGACAATGGCTGGTATCCCGTCACCACCACTAGCTTTGTTGGGATCTAAATTAGAGATAAAGTACCAAAGATGGGGTTATGTTTAACCCACTCAATATGGCCTCAGTTCTAAGAGGGAAGTCGGGTATGGGTACACCGGAAGAGTCGAGCGTCGAGTTGAATGAAAATTTCCGAGCAAAGCTTTCAGCCTTGTCGGTAGAGGAGGTCAGGACTTCGAACTGGTTGAATAAAGGAGGTATAGAGGGTTTGCAATTGTTCAATACGCTCTTGCAGAAACGCCAATAATCTTTGGAGCCAAATTCGCGAGATGCAATACGTTCCTTTATTCGAGCCGCAAATAGTGACTTAGCATCATTGAGGACACGCTTACATTCGTTACGGGCGGAGACAAAGAGACATCTATTGCAGTCAGACATGTCGCTACGGTATAGGTGGAAGTAGTGGTTCCTATGGGCGATGGCGGCTGAGCAAGCAGCCGAGAACCAGGGGCAGGAGCGCGACTTGACCCTATATTTCCTTGATGGGATGAAAGCGTCGATTCCAGCTTTAACCCAGGAAGAGACCTCAGAAGCACATTCTTGGACGGGGAGCTTAAAGACTCCATCCCAGGGGACATCGCAGAGGAAATCACGGAACGCGTCCCAGTCAGGTCGGTGATAATAGAACGAAGTTCTATTGGTAGGAGGTTCTTTATAGGGGGTGGAGTTAAAGGAGATGTTAACCGATACTACTGCATGGTCAGAGTTACCAAAAGGGCAATGTTGCGAGGCGCTGCAGGATTCGGGGATGGAGGTAAAGCACAGGTCGAGTAGAGAGGCTTTACCTTCCCTGTAATTTATACAAGAGAATGTCTCTTATCCAAAATATAGAAGGTGACAGCCAGTAGAAGGAGGTCACATCGTCAAGACACGGAAATTCTAACAATGATTTAAAACCAATCATCACTTTCTTGCAAAAAATGTGGAAACGCAGTAATATATATATATATATATATATATATATATATATATATATATATATATATATATATAGTTTTTATTAAGCTATTTCAGCAGTAAAAGAGTTGGACCTTGACACCAATCTATTAGCACGCTTAAATGCATGTAGTCAGGACACCAGTGGAAAAAATCGTCAGAACAGTTGACATGAATATTGACATAAATCAACCAGAGGGAAGTAAGGCCACCTCGGTTAGAAATTGACTGAATGCCAAGACAGATCGGTGACACATTATTTATCCTTACTTAAATTTTGTTAAGAACCTCAAGCCAACATGAGATATGGCAACAGTATTCAATGTCAGATCAAATGGTAAAAGTGAATGAGATGTGGAGAAAAAGAAATAAATGCTTGTATTATTATTTTGTGTTGATTTTTTTCATTGATTAATAATGTTTCACATGCATTTGACTAGTTAAACAAAGGTTAATATAATTTGTGGTTTTGGGAATTCAAGGAGATACCAACGTCCATTCGAAGTTTAAATAAGATATCTTATACTGTCGGATTTCGATCAAAATATGCTAGATTTGATCCTAAGACACCATCTCAAGAAAAAACGAAGGAGATTTTCCCATTCGGTAAATCTTTCTAAAGACGAATATAGTTGTGCAAATGAAAGATTTCATAAGGGGAATGTATATCTATAAAGATTTTGGCATTCCAACTCAGCGCGTTCGGCTAGAGTGAAACGTGTGAAAATTTTTTAAATTGAAAATATCGTTGCCAGCTCAAATCTAATTGCACTAAACACGCGAAAACAGATAAATGTAATAGACTGCAAATTCCGGAAATTGTGTTAAATCGAATTATCCAGAAATGATTTATGGAATTCATTTTCAAAAGAAACAAGGAATTTATTCAGGAAATAGTAAGTTCAGAGAGCAGATGATTGAATGAGAAAATATTAATCTGGAAAAAAATCTTAATCAATATATATGTATGTATGCACACCCACACATACATACATACATACATACATATATATATATATATATATATATATATATATATATATATATATATATGCACATTAGTGTGTTTGAGAGTTTGTGAGAGTGTGTATTATTAGTATATATATATATATATATATATATATATATATATATATATATATATATATTTATTTTAAAATATTTATATGAAAAATATATAAATGGATCGGTGTGATAAACTGTGTATATATAAATTTATATATAAATGTCGATATTTCACATTAATTTTGTGCAAACTAGCATATATAACTAACTTTTCTTCAGGAAAAAAATATCAAGATGTTATTCCAACTGTCAAGATTTATAAACTTATTTATGCGTTTGTTCCTATTTACACAAGTTAATTTTTAACCAAAGCCAATACTGTATATCTATAACTATGTTGTTTTTAATCTTATTTATTTATCTCTCTTATCAGTATTATATATATATATATATATATATATATATATATATATATATATATATATATATATATATATATATATATATATATATATATCTATCTAACCTTTTTTATGTCATAATATCATATTCATTTCCGTCTCCATCACTCTCTATCTATCTCTCTCTCTCTCTCTCTCTCTCTCTCTCTCTCTCTCTCTCTCTCTCTCTATATATATATATATATATATATATATATATATATATATAGGTTTTAACAGTAAAATTGTCCAGTTGTTAGATTAAGTTTTGAAACGTCTTATAGTAGAAGTAATTAAAGATATCACTACTGCACTCTGCTTTGAATGATACGAAGGCATAATTACGCTTTCAGCGTAATAAAAATACCGTGATAAAATTGACAATAAACGAAAATGATATATTCCTCATTAATTCATCTTAGCTAAGGATCAGAAACTCTTGTAGTATTAAAATAAACTTCAATTATATATATATATATATATATATATATATATATATATATATATATATATTATTCCAGGATCATTTTCTAACACATGATATTCGCCCTCTCTAAACTTCTAACTTTCTGTCCTGGTATAACATTTTGCATCACAGGTTTTACGTACAATTTCATTTTAAGTATTTTTCAATTTTTTCTTTTCTTCATTTCTCTTTGGCCTGCAAGTTCGCACGAGCTCAATCCTTTCGTGTTTTTTTTTTTTTTATCTGTGGGGCCAACTAAATCAATTGGTTTATGAGGCAGACAGCAATAATGGGGGCCTCTGCTCCTATACAATTATACACCATGTGGGAGTATTTCATTAATCCGACCTTTAGAAGCGTGTGCAGAAGCAAGTGGACGTCATTTTGCGCATTTGTTGTGAGTTGCTATTTACAGTTACCACGATTTTGAACCTATTTTTTTATGGACATTTCACCTTGTTTTCTTGTCAGAAACCCGCCACCAAAATTGGTAAAAGTATTTTTGATACAGTCGTTATAAGGTTTTTGATGTTATGATGAACGTTCTTTCTTAACCATGTACTTTTGATCTACACCACAATCATCCTAAGGGTCAGTTTTTAAATGAATGTACTGTATTATAATTATTTAAAAATTAGAGAAGAATAAAGCAGAATTATAAAATAAATATATATAAGAATATTCAATGAAACATGTTTAAATTAAGATAATTTAGTTAGGTGCCATGTGTGATACAAGCTTAGGCGATCATGTAACTTTCGATACATAATGACGAGGCATTTTTCCCGCAGTAGGTTGTCATTTCTTTCTGCAGTAGAACAGTTGCAGTCCAAGAGTATAGAACCCGGTCTGTGCTGCTATTTACCCATACCTGGGGAAGAAGAGGATTCATACCTTTCCCAATGGTATTAGCACGTATATGAATGTAATGGATCTGACTGGAATGAAGATATGCTGCCCAAACACACACACACACACACACACACACACACACACACACACACACACACATATATATATATATATATATATATATATATATATATATATATATATTATAATTATTTTTTTTTAAATTATTCTATCGCGACACAGAAATTGCTATGTTTCGAAACTGGTTAGCCGTATTCAGGTTTAATTTCAATATTAAACCCTAACTACCGTGTGGCAGTCTCATCCCCAGGCGATGTTTTGAATAACTATGCTACGGAATGTATTAATCATTGTTTTGCAATGGGAGTGTCTTCTAGGGTTTGTTTTTCATTATCAAGGGATCACAGTTTTAATTGAAGTAGGGGTGTTTGTTATATCCCAAGTTTTTGGAGTTGTGTTGGTTAGGGGTTTTGTCTGGCTAAAATGGCTATCTGACTCCTTGCTAAATCTCTGATTCATGTTGTAGTTCTCTTGTCCGTGTTTTCTTTTCTTTTTTATTACTGTATGCTAAAACTTTAACTGATTGATGTTGTACTTCTGTTAGTTTTTTGATGTTTATTTTTTTTTGTTGTTGATGTTTCCTTACAAGAGATTTAAGATTATAATTGGGTTGTGCTTTTAAAACTATTGTTTTAATTGTATTTGTTATTATATTTGGATTTTATTTTTATTATTATTATTATTATTATTATTATTATTATTATTATTATCTTTTTTCGTCCATTTTTAAAATGCTATTTATTTAAGTCGAATATTTGGTGATGTCTGCAAAAACCCGTTATCTCATTTGTTTGATTTAATAAATTTTCGTTTTTTAGAAACTTAATAATGTGTAGTTTTTCATGGAGGCATAAATGACATGGGGTCATACCAGGTTTTACAAATTTTTGTTCTACCTATTATTTTCATTTTACAGTTGGTGTTTTATTTGATTCCTTTAAATACCAAAAATATTTAGATAGGGGTTTCTGATTTCTGTTTCTAATGTTATTGAAGAAGCTTGTAGGTCGTTTCCACCTTATTTTAAATTCCTTCTTTCTGGATCCTATATATAACTTTTCAATATTTGGATTCTCAATGGACGAGATTGTGCGTTGGTATACCAAAGATTCTATGCGGCATCTAATGTAATTCATTAAGTCTTAAGTTATATCGAGGGAATTTAGCCTTTAAATTTTGTGTTAACTGTATTTTTTCTTTAAATTTAGGTTTCAGAATTCACTATGTATTATCTTCCTAATGTTATCTATTTTAAAATTTGCGGTACTCATCACTACCATAAGCCCGTCATCCCTGTATAGCCCAATGTTTTCAGGATGAGTGATTAGTTTTTATTATATCAAACACACACACACACGCGCACACACACACACACACACACACACACACATATATATATATATATATATATATATATATATATATATATATATATATATGCAAATCAAATGCACACTTCAGACTTCCTTTGATGACGCTTCCTACGTGGCCGAGTACTTTATCCGCTGGTGAGTATTAATCACTGTTATAAATTTTATGCTGAAGATTCATAATGAATACTCACGTAATATATAAGAAATCATGTACGGACTTCCGATACACACTCATATACAAAACAACACACAGCGACACCCATATATATATATATATATATATATATATATATATATATATATATATATATATGTGTGTTGTGTGTGTGTGTTTATGTGTGTGTGTCTGTGCGTGCGTGCGTGCGTGCGTGCGTGTGTGTGTGCGTTCGTGTGTGTGCGTGTTTTGTGGGTGCGCATGTTTGGCGCTGCCATGAAAGAAACGTAATGGCTTTTATATTCCTTATATGCCAATATATCATTTATATATCCTTTTGATCTAATTACGGAAGATAATTACATGCAAATTTTCCCGAATTGCCTATTCGTACGTCTGTTCGTCTTTAATTTTTACGCTATTTTTAGGCAGATCGGTAAATGATACATAGCATAATTTATAGACATGCGTTACATATATAATTTTTTATTAAAAATATATTTAAAAATATAAGACGTCTTTGTGATTTGACTTTGTTATTTACAGAATAACATTTAAATGGAAATAAATACTTATATTTCTTCAGGGATTTATGAATACCTGATATTAATATCCGTCTCTTTTTCTGTTGTATTTTCATTATTTACATTTTCCGTACTATTTCCTTATCTTTATTATCATATTCGCGAGGTTTTGACCGTTGTATATTCCAGCCTTCGCCCGGTTAATTTTGTACCGTAAACTATTTTTTCGTTCACCGGAATAGATTGTTCTCGTCTATAAGTCACTCCTTTACTGAATGTTTCGGGCAATTCCCTTTATTAACTCAACTATTCAACTTTTTGTTCTCCTCTTCTGTGGAAAGATTTTGAACTCACATCTATTTGGGTCAAATCACTGGATTACTTTTCACCAACTCTACCAATACATTCATGGTAATTCTTTGGATAAGCTCTTCACAACGGGACCTAGATTTTATTAATGCGTAGTACCTTAGACGCAGTACTGGACTGGCAAATCAGTCTCATAAATTTGCAGTTGAACTGGCTAGATGTAACCGCTATTTCTAATGCCAACACTTTCTTTTTACGCACTTTTCGTTTAAGGATCTTTCTTCAGCTCCATACATTCGTGTCTACTTTAATAGTCACAATTTTAAATGAAATGTCAAGACTTACCTACTGTCTTCCTGATTACTCTTGTTTTGTCCCAGCTTCCTCACAATATCTTTTGTTTTCTAATTCTTTCACACACTGTAACGAGCTTTACTAGCTTGCTTCTTGGAAATTCTATATCAGAAAACAGATTACCATTGAGAAGGCCAATAATTATTATTTCAGTTTACATATTTTTTTATTGCATCTTAGTTTCACGATATATCTGTAAATTTTGAGAATAGACATACAGTTCATTGTAGTCATAATAATGGTTTCTTTTTCTCATATATTGTACGTACAAACTCAGAAAACTTAGTGACTTTATTGCCTTATTTGGGAAGAAATGGTGAAAACAAAAACGGTGATAGTTATAAAAATAAAAGAGAATCTAGCAGATAGTATATGAAAAGATCAGAACCAACTCGTAACAAGAACAAATTATGAGAGTTACCAAACGAAAGCTTTGACTTTTTATACTCTCGTTTCCAACGACATCATTTACCCTCCTTTGTATTTGTCCATTGCTTTAACTACTGAGAAAATGTCAAAACATGTCGTATTAATATTACATTTTTCTGTTATTGCTTAGTATAAACGAAGAGATAAAAAACAAAGATATGTCAGGTATTGTCAAGAGATGTTGGCATCCTTACGTTTGACGAGAATTTACTTCCGAAATTCTGAATAGTATATTGTCTTCGGCGTGGATTGCCATGATTTCTTCAGCATTATCTGTTTCTTCTGTAGCCATTCTTTGGTTTATCCATTTCCTGATATTGTCACGAGAAAATCATTCGTTTTTGAAGTTCTTTCCGTTATTTTGCTTATCAAAATGCGAACTCTGAGAACTAGCCTTTCACAGGTGGCCAGGATCAGACCAAGACAGACACATGGATAGATAGAAGTCATCAGAAGCATATATATATATATACGGGGGTGAATTTATTTCATTTATGTTCACTAATGAAAAATTATTTTATTAAGCGCATATATTAATATCTGACTATATATCTGCCTATGTCTGTTCAGATATATATATCTATATTTGTTCATATCTATCTATCTATTTTTGTTCATATATATGTCTCTTCATATCTATTATAACATGTTTATTATCTTTATATCAAGATTTACATAATAAATTCAATGTCTAACATGTCGGTTTTATATTTAACTATGTTAAGTTCTATGTAAATAGATTTGTACATCTGTTGAGAAGATAGTTTATTCTATATATATATATATATATATATATATATATATATAGATAGATAGATAGATAGATAGATAGATAGATATAATTCTATTTCGATCTAAGTCTATTCGTAGCTTTATATATTATCTCACTTGGAAATTTTTCATGCAGCAAGGGCGATCTCTCATTGTTGTTTTGTCCGTGTGTTTTTTGATTAATTGAAATTGTCATCTTTGATAATGCCTTATGCATTTCGAAAAATTAGATTTAAGCATGTATCAATATAGTGTTTTTCCTTCCCTCTTTCACCGATAATGTGATTAAGCTTATCAGACAATAAGAAAGGAATTTTCTTAAAACTTATTTAATGAAACATGCATGCATTAATGTAAAATTGCTGCCTAAATATACAGAATATATATATATATATATATATATATATATATATATATATATATATTTTTCTTCCGCGATGGAAATACATTTGGAGACAAAAATGAGTAAACTTGCAGAAAGTTGATACGAATATAAATATATTGCGCTCAGATACAAACATCCATGCAGGCATGCAGTTAAATAAACCTATCTTAGCGGAGGGGTTTTGTTCTCGGCGGGACTTTATCAGGGCAAATGCAAGGATAGAGATTTAGAGATACGCACACATATACAGCTAGAAATATGGACACACACACACACACACACACACACACACACACGCACACACACACACACACACACACACACACACACACATATATATATATATATATATATATATATATATATATATATATATATATATACGAGATTATCTGGAGATAAAAATGATGTTTAGAGAAACTTAAAAACAAAACATTACTTCACATCTTAAAGTTAAAGGCGGTGTCATGAGGTCCGAATTAAGAAAATAATTGTGGGTATGTCTCAATTAACCAAATGAAAATCAGATCAAAGCTAAATAGAAAAATAAGATCAGAGTGTAGAGGTGAGTGAGTTATTTTCTCATGGCACGATAAACCGGCGCTTTTTCATGTCATCCATGATGATTGTAGATAATATGACAGCAACAAATGTTCGATAGATTTAACCATATATGGCATTCTATTTGTTCAAGTGGTGGGAGAGGTTAATCAAAAGTAAAGTTACCAGAAACAATTTTAAAAAAAATTATATATTCAGGAATCTTCTTGAAGTGGCCTGTAGATAAAACTAAAAATCAGGAACATCTATCAACGATGCCAATAATTCTGAAAAAGAGCAAATCATAACAATATTAAAATTGAAGAAACTAAATAATGTACACATGTTGGAATCATAAATTTTTGCTGTTTTGGAATGGAAATTATTACGATTTTGTGTTGATTTACAATTTTACTATTATTATTTTAAATAATTTTTTTCAAGATTATTTGTATCGGTATAATCTAATTTTAGTGTACATCCCCTACAAATCTTATTAAGCGGATTGATTCTGGGGAAACATTTTAATATTCTTCTGCCCTAACTTAGTACTAAGTCATAAAAATGTGGGAATCTACGTTATGTTGGTGAGTAGATGATATATATATAAGGATATGATAATAAGGATATGATAATAAAATATGATAATGATAATATTTTCTGATGGAAATCTTCTGCGTATTCGGCTTTCTGCTTGACTCTAATAATACTTTCTTGGAAATTGGGTGTATTTTGTATATTTCTTTAAGGTCATCAAATACGTCAAAAAAAAACCCAGATGAAAATCGATAATAGAAATGATCTACTGATATCAGAACACAAATCGTGTCATCATATAAAAAGCCCCCATCTCCTCAGACACAAATATGTAGCCCCCTCCAAAATTATTGGAACGGCAAAGCCAATTCCTTTGTTTTTACCGCTCACTGAAGAAATGTGTGTTTAAGTTCAAAAGGTTAATATGATAAAGATTTCAGAAATTCAGCTTTTATTCACTGGTATTTACATTGAGATGTGAAATTAACATATGGTTTCCTAACTTTTGTATGAACCAATCCATATATCAAGTCAGCAAAACTATTAACGCGTGTCTGACATGCCTTTTTTGTTGCTCAGTTGTTGCCGTTTGGATGATTTTTTAAAACTTTAAATTACTCTGAATGGCTACTATTGTTTTTTACGTTTGGGTTCGTCCTGTAAAGTCTGAATTTCGTATTAAAAATGATAAATCATTATGAAGAAGAAAGAGCTGTCTAGAGAAGAAAAGCAAGCCAATTGAAACTGGGGAAAAGAAAGAAAATCGATCACAGCCATTCGACAAACATTGGGAAGTTCCTGAAAAAGAAAGAAATGACAGTTCTACTGAACAACAGACATACAATAAGTCTGTGAAGGAAACAACAGCAGTTGGTGATAGAAACATTGTGAGAGCTGTGGACGAAAAGCAACAATCAGTGACATCCAACAATCCCCAGATTGCAGGGGTGAAGATTTCACAATCCACATTTCGAAGATGAATTGAAGAGAAGAAATACTGAGGCTATACCACAAGATGCAAACCAATCATAAGCAGTAAGAAAGGAAAAACCAGATTGGAATTTGTAAGGAAGTACAGAGATGATGGACTAAAGTTCTGGAATAGAAATTTATGGAATGATGAGACCAAGATTAATCTCTGCCAATGTGATGGAATGGCCAAAGTGTGGAAAAGAAATAATTTTCGTTCAAATCATGCAAAATCATCTGTAGAGCATGGTGGAAGAATTCTTTTGGCTTTGTTTTCCATGACTGCTTCGGATCAGGTTAATTTATTTTTTATTGATGATGTAACTCTTGAAGGTAGCAACAAAATGATTTTCGAAGTCTACACAAATATTTTGTCTACCAGTTTATAGTGATATGCATCCAAACTAACCCGGAAGATGTTTATAACGCAACAGGACAATGTTCCAAAAATACTGCCATCATAGCAAATGATATCCTCAGGGTATAAACGTGGACAGTCTCAATCACAGGACCTTAACCCAATAGTGCATGAATTTTATCCCCTGACGAGGAGACTGAAGGATGAAAATCCCTGGAACAAACAAGAACTGAAAAAGGCTACGTTTATATCTGCAAGAGCATCACAAATGAAAAATTTAACAGTTCGCTGATGTCAGTTGGTCGCAAGTTTGATGCAGTTGTGACAATCAAATGTTATGCAAATATTAAAGCATATTTGCTTCAAGACTGTCTGTTCCTTTATTTTTCATGCCAAACAATGGGATGATCAAATGCAAAAGGTGCTATGACCTAAGCTGTTTAACAAGTCTAAATTTAAATACCAGAAAATAAAAGTTTAAATTCTGAACTCTTGTATCATATTCATCATTTGATCATACAAAAAAAATGACTTCGGAAATCAAAATGAAGAATTGGCCTTGGCCTTCCAAAATTTTCAGAGGCGACTATATATATATATATATATATAATAGTAGCATAGCCCAGCGTTGCCCGTGCTTGATTCAAAAATCGTATGACTCATATAGAAATCGCTATCACTTGACTTAAAATAGTTTTGCCCTTCATTGCCTTTAAAGGTGTGCCCTTTGCCGTACTGATGTTGCTACATGCTTTACTTCTTGCCTATCTCACACTGCGATTTTTTCTAAGCTCTATACTAAACATTAAATCTGTTACGAAAAAAGAACTAATCAAAATAAACACAAAACGATCAGCTTTAAAAAAAAGGACTCGTAACTAAACTGGAAAAACCGAATGGATAAAGAATGTTAACAACAAATACTTTTTCACACCCAATCCAATTCTGCGGAATCAGAATCAAGGTTGAGTTTAGGCAAGCGAATGAGCCAATTGGAGTAAAGTGTCATGCAGATTTAAATTTTTCCCACTTGTGACGAATACAGCTATATAAAATTCGTGTCAGTCAGCTGTTGGCTCTCATGCTGACCAATAGAATTTTCCTGTCTATTCGTGGCAGCCAGCTATAGGCTCTCACTCTGGTAAGTAGAAAATGACCGCATACTACATAAAAACCGCCGTAGAAAAATGAAAAAATCGAATATTTCCACTATCGATTTGAGTTGGGAAAGGCAAGGTCGGTTTTGGCCTTCTCGCTAACTTGGAGCATGTGCATGTAAATTTTGGTGCAAATCTGTCGAAAATTGCGGCCGTTAATCCGTTACACACACACACACACACACACACACACACATGCTGCCTAATATATATATATATATATATATATATATATATATATATATATAGAGAGAGAGAGAGAGAGAGACATATAAATAACCACATGAAATTTTCTAGATATATATATATTTATATATCAACAGGTATGCGGCAATGTTCGCATAAAAAAAAAAATCTGGATACACCAACAAGTAAATATAAATTCAGGTTTGTCATTATACATTCATAAACAAAAACACATATTTAAATATAACGTATGAAATTCATTAAAAGAGTTGCGTGTAGAATGCAAAGGATATCATTCTGGTTGAACAAGTTTAACAGTAAATTTTTATGCATACATCTGAGAATTCATTTCTGTTGTTTAATAAACTGAGCTTAATTAATTATTTTTAACTTGTTAAGTTTTATACTAAGCCGATATTAAATATTTCTCCTTGTCCATTGAAAGATTTACCTTACATTTCGCTATTATGCCCACCGTTATAATGGCCACCATTCTTTAACTGACTGTAATATTTAGAGAGAGAAGTTTTTTTATCGGCACTTGCCCCAGGTCATGACTTTAGAAAAGGTTGTGGATAATATTTGATTGCACTTGTGTGGCAGGTGTATATATATATATATATATATATATATATATATATATATATATATATATATATATATATATATATATATATATATATATATATATATATATATGTGTGTGTGTGTGTGTGTACTAAGTTACTTTCAATACATACTTATATTTTGTGTATTAATTAAAAATCAACAAATAATTTTTTTAAATTGTGTACTGAATCCATTTCCTAATATATATATATATATGAAGAAAAATATATACGGAAAAAAACGAAACAAAAATCCTTATATACGATTAAACAACATAATCGTAGGATATACGATTAAACAACATAATCGTAGGATTTTTTGTTTTGTTTTTTCCGTATATATTTTTTCTTCATACTGTCGGATCTATATCCATATATTTGCTTACATATATATATATATATATATATATATATATATATATATATATATATATATATATATATATATATAGTATGATAAATTTCAAAAAGTTTTTGTGACGACTTTCCTCCGTTTGGATTTCATTCGACTGAGCTTTGACGATGTTATCACGTCTTTACAGACTTACATAACGAAAGAAATAGTGGTTTGAATATTTTTGGGGGTAAAATAAAAAAAATATAACTTCTTTTCAAAAATGTTTTTTAATTCCTCAAAGTATTTTCTAAATGCTGTTTGTATATATATATATATATATATATATATATATATATATATAACTATACTCGTTTCGAAAAACCCTTGAATTTTTGATTTGCCAATAATCAAATCAATCTCGAGGGAAAAAAGAATTTAAAAAAAGAAAGAGCTAGAAACATTGAAGCCCCCCAAAAAACTAAGTAACAAAAGAGCTCAATACAAGAGCAGACCTAGATAAACCTAGTGAGCCAGAGAAACCTACCCAGGTTTCACCTAAACGGATCGTCAGGGAAACCCGGCTTTCCCTGACGATCCGTTTAGGTGAAATAAAAATTGTAAATGCATTAAAAGGCTCAAACTCTGAAAAATATATATTATCCGAGAGTACAATCTACATCTCAATAGAAACCTTACAATACGTAGCGGAGAACGGCTAAACGTTCGACGCTTTTTACAAGCGCTAGGAAGATATTTTCAACGTAGACTGTGAACAATGGTCCAGTAAAAAAAAAGGTACGTCTTCTATTGAGAAAACTGGGAACTACAGAACATAGTAGGTTCGTAGACTTCATACTCCCCAAGAAAACGACTGACTTGAATTTTTCAGAGACTATTAAGCTCCTATCGTTACTATTCGAGCCTAACACAACCTTGTTCCACAAACGTTAGAAATGTTTGAACACAGTCAAAGACAACAAACAAGGTTTTCTAACGTTTGCAGCATCGGTAAACAAGCTATGTAATGATTTTAAACTATCCGAACTGACTGCCGATGATTTCAAGTGCTTAGTTTTCGCACATGGTGTAGTATCAGCAGAAGACGCCGAAGTCAGACGTCGGGTACTGACCAAGCTTGAGAACGAACAAGGATTGACTCTCCAAAAACTGGCAGAGGACTGTCAAAGAGTAATATCTGTAAAGCGTGACTCAAACACTATCGAGGAATCAGGTGTGACTCAGATTATTAAAATAAGTCTACCGCCTATTACCCTCAAAAAGACAAAAGGCAAATCTCATGTTCTAAATTACGCAATAACCAAAACCCAAATAGGTTAAAAAAACGCCCGGACCATGTTACCATTGTGGTAAATGGCATTGGATGAAATTCTGTCCAGTTAAGAACAAAAAATATTGCAAAAATTGCAATAATATTGGTCATACATTATCTTCGTGCTGGTACGCCAACAGAACGAGAAAACCCAAAAATAAAATTAGGCAAGCTCAATCTGACGATATTGTCGATAGAAATTTAAGAAAATATGTAACAGTGGATATTTTCAATAAGTCCATTAAATTTCAGCTTGACTCGGATTCTGATATTTCAGCGATTAACTGGCGTACTTAGCGAAAATTGAACAAGCCGGCTTTATTAAAAACGGATAAAACAGCAAAATCCGTAACTGGCGAAATTAGGCGAAGTAATACTTACAGTAACACTAAATGGAATTACCAAAAAGCTCAAAGTCTACGTATTAAAAACACCAGACAACTTATTTGGAACTGATTGGATAGAAAAATTCAATCTTTGGGATTGCCCAATGAGTACATTTTGTCGCAAGATACAAAGTACAACGTCCAATTTGGTAAATCTAAAAAAGGAACTCAAACAACAATTTCCCCAGGCTTTTTCTGGCGGCCTTGGGAAATGTACTAAAATGAAAGCTAAGTACAAGGTGAAGGACGGTGCACAACCGGTATTAAAAAAGAAACGGAATGTTCCTTTAGCTGCTCTAGAGCAAACTAACAAAGAGTTAGATAGACTCGAACAAGCAGGTATTCTGTCAAAAACAGATTTCAGCGAGTGGGCAGAACCTACGGTCTACGTAAAAAAGTCCAATCAAATACGAGCCAACGCGATCAGAAACATGCCGGCCCCAGATAACGTTCAAACGTTACAAAGATTCCTCGTACTAGCTAACTTTTACCAAGGGTTTATTAAGAACATGCAAAATTTGAGACGGCCTCTCAAACTACTTTTAAAAAAGGACAAACCATGGTCATGGACCCCGGAATGCCAAGACGCATTCGAAAATATCAAGAAAACGCTTACTTCAGACCTCTCCCTCACCCATTACGACCCTAGTCTCGACATCATAGTCGCAAGTGATGCAAGCTCGTACGGCATAGGCGCTTGCATATTACATAAACTGCCAGACGGTTCGCGAAAACCTGTGGCTCACGCATCAATATCTCTACTTCCAGCTGAGAAACAATATTCCCAAATAGAGAAAGAGGCTCTAGGGTTAATATTCGCTGTGACAAAGTTTCACAGATATCTACATGGTAGACGATTCATACTGCAGACGGACCATAAACCTCTGATTACAATTTTTGAGTCTAATATGGTCTGCCAGTCTATACTGCAAATAGACTACTTCATTGGGGAACAATTCTCTTAAACTATAATTTTAAGATAGAGTTCCTAACAACGAAAAATATTGGCCATGCAGACAGTTTACCGCGGCTCATTCGAAAAAATACAGAGGTTTTTGATGACTCCATCATTGCTAATCTAAGGACAAATTGTGAAATCAAGAACATGATCGCGAGTACCATAAGAGAGCTCCCAGTTACTTTGGCCGACATAAAAAAGGAGTCTCGAGAGGATGACTTCATCCAATCAATAAAAAGCAAAATGCGCAACAAAGACCCCAATGTGCCTGAAGTTTTCTCCCTCTGCGATGATGTCCTACTATATAATGACCGCCTAGTGATTCCAAACAGCTTACAAAGAAAAATACTCAGGGATTTTCACATGGGACATCCGGGGAAGTACCGTACGAAAAGCCTCATGCGTTGCTACGTTTATTGGACAAACATGGACAAGGACATAGCAGACATGATAGAATCATGCAAGGTATGCGCGCTTGCAGCAAAAGCTCCAAACACGACGTGCAAACCATGGCCCAAAACAGATCATCCTTGGCAAAGAATTCATGTGGATTTTGCAGGGCCTATGGACAACATGTACTATCTCATTGTTGTGGATAGCCACTCAAAATGGCCTGAGGTCCTACAATGTAAAAACCAACTACAAACTGCACGATCGGATTTTTACACGAGCTATTCGCGCGTTTTGGCGTTGTAGATTGTATAGTCACTGATAATGGCACTCAATTCACATCAAGTGAATTTAGAGACTTCTGGAAGTCATATCAGGTGGACGACGTTACAACGCCTCAGTACCACCCCAGGTCAAATGGCCAGGCCGAAATGTTCGTGGACACTTTAAAAAGGGCTTTAAGAATGGCACTAGGCACACCGACAGATAAAGCATTGCAACGATTTCTATTAGGTGTATCGGATAACCCCTAATCCGAACACGCCTATGGGAAGCTCGCCTGCAGAAACAATGTTCGCAAGGAAAATAAAAATAAACCGTATCGCCTCATAGGAAATAGTTCAATCCTGGCGATAGGGTCTATTTCAAGGCGTACAAGAACAAAATGACTTTCTGGGAAGTGGGAATCATAAAGCAGAGAATTGGCGAACTGGTATATATGGTCCATGGACCAAAAATATTCACAAACGCCATAAGAACCAGCTCAGAAAATGCCGTTTGAAGGAATCGGAGGAATTACTACAAAATAACTGTGAAGAGCGAATCGACGTAATTTTCGATCACTTCGATCTCGACATGCCCCAAATCTCTCCTGAAGTGCGACGCTCAGGAAGGAAAAGGAAATTTACTCAACCACTCAACGTAAATCCCAAGAGGAAAAAGTATTAAGTTTTTTTTTTCTCCTCTTCCAAAAAAAAAAAACTCTTTGGAAGGGGAATATTGTGAGACAGGAAACTACCTACACAATAGACTCTTCCAAGCCTATATTAAGTAGGCGGAATAGCACTCGAGAGAGTCATACACAGTCACAGAGTCAGTCGTTCATCTCTGAACTGACTGCACGGTTCAACTCTCTTCCTACGGGCGGGAGGGAACCTGAAGGAGGCTACGCCGAAGGGCGGAGTCTCCTTCGGGGAGGTAAATTGGGCCCAGAACCCGTTTATACGGGTTCAAATGGGCTATTTTTTGGCCGAGCCTAATGGCTAGGGAATTCCCACGTTAAAAAGGCCTTGTGCCACATGACACCCGTGGGGGTGACTGAATATCGTCATACACAGTCACAGAGTCAGTCGTTCATCTCTGAACTGACTGCACGGTTCAACTCTCTTCCTACGGGCGAGAGGAACCCGAAGGAGGCTACGCCGAAGGGCGGAGTCTCCTTCGGGAGGTTAAACCGGCCCTGGACCCGTTCATACGGGTTCAAATAGGCTATTTTTTGGCCGAGCCTAATGGCTCGGGAATGCCCACGTTAAAAAGGCCTTGTGCCACATGACACCCCTGGGGGGGGTGACTGAATATTGTCATACACAGTCACAGAGTCAGTCGTTCACTTTCTGAACTGACTGTTCTGGTTCAACTCTCTTCCTACGGGCGAGAGGAACCTGAAGGAGGCTACGCCGAAGGGCGGAGTCTCCTTCGGGAGGTTAAATGGCCCAGAACCCGTTTATACGGGTTCAAATGGCTATTTTTTGGCCGAGCCTAATGGCTCGGGAATTCCCACGTTAAAAAGGCCTTGTGCCATGACACCTCGGGGGGGGGTGACTGAATATTGTCATACACAGTCACAGAGTCAGTCGTTCATCTCTGAACTGACTGCACGGTTCAACTCTCTTCCTACGGGTGGAGGAACCTGAAGGAGGCTACGCCGAAGGGCGGAGTCTCCTTCGGGGAGTAAAAAATTGGCCCAGAACCCGTTTATACGGGTTCAAATGGGCTATTTTTTGGCCGAGCCTAATGGCTAGGGAATTCCCACGTTAAAAAGGCCTTGTGCCACATGACACCCTCGTGGGGGGGTGACTGAATATCGTCATACACAGTCACAGAGTCAGTCGTTCATCTCTGAACTGACTGCACGGTTCAACTCTCTTCCTACGGGCGAGAGGAACCCGAAGGAGGCTACGCCGAAGGGCGGAGTCTCCTTCGGGGAGGTTAAACCGGCCCTGGACCCGTTCATACGGGTTCAAATAGGTTATTTTTTTGGCCGAGCCCAATGGCTCGGGAATGCCCACGTTAAAAAGGCCTTGTGCCACATGACACCTCAGGGGGGGTGACTGAATATTGTCATACATTAGTCACAGAGTCAGTCGTTCACTTTCTGAACTGACTGTTCGGTTCAACTCTCTTCCTACGGGCGAGGAACCCGAAGGAGGCTACGCCGAAGGGCGGAGTCTCCTTCGGGAGGTTAAGTCGGCCCAGAAACCCGTTTAGCCGGGGTTCAAATGGGCTATTTTTTGGCCGAGCCTAATGGCTCGGGAATGCCCACGTTAAAAAGGCCTTTGTGCCACATGACACCTCGGGGGGGGGTGACTGAATATTGTCATACATTAGTCACAGAGTCAGTCGTGTTCACTTTCTGAACTGACTGTTTGGTTCAACTCTCTCCTACGGGCGAGAGGAACCCGAAGGAGGCTACGCTGAAGGGCGGAGTCTCCTTCGGGAGGTTAACTGGCCCAGAACCCGTTTATACGGGTTCAAAATGGGCTATTTTTTTTGCCGAGCCTAATGGCTCGGGAATGCCCACGTTAAAAAAGGCCTTGTGCCACATGACACCCTCGTGGGGGGGTGACTGAATATTGTCATACACAGTCACAGAGTCAGTCGTTCACTTTCTGAACTGACTGTTCGGTTCAACTCTCTTCCTACGGGCGAGAGGAACCCGAAGGAGGCTACGCCGAAGGGCGGAGTCTCCTTCGGGGAGGTTAAACCGGCCCAGAACCCGTTTATACGGGTTCAAATGGGCTATTTTTTGGCCGAGCCTAATGGCTCGGGAATGCCCACGTTAAAAAGGCCTTGTGCCACATGACACTGGGGGGGGTGACTGAATATTGTCATACACAGTCACAGAGTCAGTCGTTCATCTCTGAACTGACTGCACGGTTCAACTCTCTTCCTACGGGCGAGAGGAACCCGAAGGAGGCTACGCTGAAGGGCGGAGTCTCCTTCGGGAGGTTAAACTGGCCCTGGACCCGTTCATACGGGTTCAAATGGGCTATATTTTTT
>CAHIKZ030000946.1:642500-682500 GCA_903632075.3 Acanthosepion pharaonis
CTTTCGAGACGCAGTACATTTTTCTAAAATGTTAAGTAAGTTGTATTAAACTTATTCAACAGTAAAATAGTAATATATGTCAAGAGAAATTCTAAAAAGGTTGCATAAAACAATGAGCAAAATATTTTCGAAAAAGCAGTTACCTTCCAATCGCCATAACGTACCTTCCTTGAACATTTTCTATAAATAATTTCAGGGTAATTTTTCTGACGAAGTTTCTACCATTGTACCTAGATTTTATGAATTAAAGCCCAGTGTTAGATTGTCGGCAAGTCCACCTAATTTACATTTGAAATTGCTATAAATAACCGTAAGTTTATATGTTAATAGTTTCTTCTCAAAACTTTTAACTTTTGAAACTCTTTTCCGTCTTCTTGCTTCCCAGTCAATTCGATTCCAAATTTTTCATGCAATGTCAATCACTATCTTCTTAATTCCCGTTCTTTTATTACTTTCTCTCATTAATAGTGCTTTTTCTGTTGTTTTTTTACATATTCTCTCACTTTCAGTAACCACTTGAGTCTTAGTGGCTTTATTTTCTTGTTTGGGGTAAAATAAAAAAAAAAAGCACTGACAATAAGTATTTAGTTCTGAATTATTTCAGGAGAAATTCCAGTATTTCATTTCTGCTAAATACAAGAACTTCAGACAGAACTGGACTTTTCACAAAGAAATCGCTCTTGGCATAGAAATATATAAATGGTAATAATATAAATCAAATTTAAAAGCAATTGAGTGGATCTTGTCAGAAATACATGATTAAAAGAATGTTGAACAATAAGAAATGAAACAAAGTGCCTAAGATACGAACAAGAAGTTAGACGAAGCGGGCATGGAGGATGTGCTATGCATGAAATTTAATATTTCCTGCTCTTAATTCATCTTCCATCCCACTGGCTAACATCAAAGAAAGTACTAAATAACATATGTGCTTGTGTACTTCTCTATAATTCAACACGCAACCCAAGCAACGTCAACAATTGCTTTGCCTTCAGGAGAATCAATAAATCTCGAGAGAAAATCAGAAAAAAAAGACGTCAAATGATATTAATTATTTTTCCAGACAAATAGGCGAGGACATAGCTAAGAAATTTAAGTTTAGTTATAGAGATAATGTTTTTAGAAATGCGTTTTGAGAAGTATAAATTAACTTACGCGATAAAGAGATGATTTATTCGGAAAACAGTAGATCAATAAAGTAATATCTATTGATTTTATTTCTGTGTCAATGCGTCATCTTAAATGCACAGACCAGTGAACGCGTGCTTCAACACGTATATCTATATTTCGACAAATCTGCAATGCGTTTTGTTTTATCACGCCATTTCACGTTTTATAAATATATAACAATACAGAAATTGGTTTTTGAATTATTCCAACATATGTGTGTTTTTAAAGATTGATTTGTTTGTTCACAAATACAAATAAATAACAAGCGTTTACATGTAATGTCTCTGATTTCGAAATTAGCCGAAACATATCCATATTGAATATTTACAATTGGTCATCTTCATAATGACATTATTACATATAAAATGTACAACAGCATTAAAATTGACAGATCACACTAAATTTTGGAGATCTTAAATTTTTGATGATCTACACGACTCCCTTGCAAATCTTATAAATGCATATTGAGATATTTATCCAATCTGAGTCCTGTATCACGAGAGGTCATGTATATTTTTTGTCAAGCTTTAAAATCGTTGAGGTGTTGTAGTAAACGACATGTCAATACAGGAACGCATGATACTTGCTGCCAACAAATCATTCCGATGGGGGGGGGGTTATATTTTTTCTTTTGCTTTCAAGACCCTATGACGATTGAAGCAGTCAAGAGACTGACGATGATGATGATCAGAAAGGAGAACGTGAGAAAAAGCGCGAAATGCCTTGTTTTGAATCAATCGGCATCCCATGTGGCATCAACGATTAGGTTCCATTTATAATACATCTTCAAGGAGAATCGAATGAGGCGGTCAGTAGAATGTAGGAAAAAACATGATCACAAAAGTTTTTTATTTTTCTCTCTCACCGCAGAATAAATAAAATGCGTTTCAAACATCTCGTTTGATGAAGTGGCTGTCTTGTTTTCACGAATACAAATCGAGTGAAAGCTTGTTGATCATTCCTTAAAGGAAGATTTACATTAGCGGGCGTCAAATTATCAGCAAAGATGAACGTTCGAATGCTATTCGGAATGTTTGGCTGTCTCTTACACGTGAGGAAATGAAACAGCTGCTCAAATCAATGACTGAATGAATTCTAAACTTAGTAGCAGAAGAAAGAGTAAATAATTCATAATAATGTTGACTTTACATCTTTGTCTATGTTACAATGGCATTGTTTCATTTTTATTCATAATTGATTTTGTAAACTGTAATGAAATATATATAATGTTCATCTACTGGCAGTTTTGAAAGCGAAATTTGAAATACTGTGAAGATTAATAAAACTGTCACATTGTAATAGTAATAGCTACTATAATTTATCGTCGTCGGCCCGCACTCGCATCCGAGCATAAGGATCTCAGCCTCTTCCTTTTATCCCCCTGTTGGCAGTGGTAGAAATGGCTGTGAATCAAAGCGTTTGACAAGGCCATTCGCGTGAATTTGATTTTGGTGGACAACTCTACGCGACGGAGGAGACCAGACGCTTGCTGAGAAGTGCCTCCTTCGCGGCTCAAAATCGGACTGAGTCAGGCGAAATCAGCTAAACCTGGTTGCCTTGGGCTGTCGGATGCTTGTTCGGTCAAGGTCCACCTTGGTGACACGAGCTGGTGCTGCCATCTTCCGCCAGTTTGACCATTATATAATTGTAGAGAATACACATCACTTCAGAAGCGCTACTATTCATGTTTATGTTTTAATTAGTTTTCGAAAACGCATGAGATAATTTAAAACAGAAAGGGTTATGATGCATATCGGACACATTCGTGAAAAAATTCGAACATCTTTTGATGAGATGCATTGAAGATGTCACGTTCACAATGTATGATATAATAAATAACTTAAAATAAAATATCACTCTGAAATATGATTAGGGCAGACGTCATAGTAAGGGAACTAATTAGCTCCATAAATGGGAACCAAGTTATGGCCCTTTATCAGAACTCTCTAGGACTACACAGAAATTATATATCAACATGGCGATCACATATATCGTATTGAATTATTAATCTACCAGTAATCCACTGGTCGATTTTACATCTATTATTATCAAATAGTAAATAAAATGTATAAAGTTTCGATTTTTTTTTCCTAATGTGAATTTTTCAAGGCAAAAAATAAAATGAATTTATTGAAACAAAACAGTTTGAACAAAGTAACTATAAACAACATTATTTTTTTTCTTTGCTATCCTCTGTCAGTCGCAATGATGGAGAAAGCATTACCATAACCAGTGAGAGACGCTGCAAGAGCCACTCCGTTTCGCGAGGCTAGTCCTTTAAACGAGACGCCATCCGCCAATTCTCCGAAGGAACACCATCGAAAACGTGCCAATAACCACAGAAGTCTCCACTGCCACTGGAATAAAAAGAAAAAAAAATCTATCAACAAGAGAAGAACATTTAACTATTTTTTTTTTTATCGCTGCGTCTCGGGCTACGGACCCCGTCTCAACCGCGG
This sequence comes from Acanthosepion pharaonis, assembly GCA_903632075.3. Taxonomy (NCBI): domain Eukaryota; kingdom Metazoa; phylum Mollusca; class Cephalopoda; order Sepiida; family Sepiidae; genus Acanthosepion; species Acanthosepion pharaonis. The sequence continues at coordinate 646,130 of CAHIKZ030000946.1, forward strand.
ACCTGATCAAATTACCGGTCGAAAATGTATCCGTACAAGTCGCATCCCAAATCAACGACTTCCCCATTTTAAAAAAGAAAATCGTAATCTCATCCGGCCGCTTTCCATCACCGCAGTCGAGGCCTACCAATTGTGTGTTCGTTCTTATTTGACAGAAATAAGCACACTGAAACACACAAAAATTAAATGAAATAAAAAGATGGCTAAATTAAAACTCCTGACTGAAAACAAATTTACAACTTCAAGAATGTCAATGTGGCTTGTCGTACCTACCGGCGAAACGAGTTTGTTAAATGGCTCTACAATATTGAACCTTCGGTAGAGAGGAGAATAAGAAAAATATTTTAAAATATATATAACAGTGACCTTCAATGAGATAATGAAAATGCGGATATTCAAGTCTATGGAAAGCCTATTGACAGAATACAAAAATTAGTGACTCAGAAATTCGAAGGTTAATAGGAGGATCAAATATATATATATTTAATAAACCAGGTATTGCTCTCCACAACGTCCTGAAACTATTGATAAAAGATGAAAATGCTGAAAACGTAAGTAATATTGGTCCTCCAGTATATCAGTGGATATTGAACAATCTCCTAATAGATGATGAACAGTATGAGGCAACAGAAATATGGTTACGACAAAAGTACCATGGGCTCAATTAATGAGTAACAATAGAGTTATAAGTAAAATCGGGGAAAATGCATATAATTACAATCCGAAACAGTTAAAATATCTCGGATAAGGAAAGAAGGCACGGAAAACGTATCATTTACAGGACCTATTGAAAGGTAGATAGAAGTAGCGAGTAATTTATCTAACGAACTTGTTTAAATGGATTGCGGTACAGAGAATGGGAGTATTATTGAAAAGACTAACGTTATTAAGTACTATAAATTATACGAAAGTGTGACTGTCCTTGGTCACCAACGTCCTTAAAGTTTATGGCGCATAGAAGAAGAATATAATTTTTTTTTTTTACATACTTACCTATACATATTGTTCAATCCATTCATACAAAACTTTTAGCTGATTTCATGCTCTTTGTCACTGGTTTTCTTATCGTCAGTTTATCTTGTGAATTTTAAATTTTCTAGACATACTTTCAACTGTATTCACCATAGACAATTTATTTCTCTCCTTCTGATTTTATTTATAAGTTTCCTATTAGTTTATATTTAAAACTTACGCGCTGCTCACTTGTGTTGCCCATGGCAATCTCAGCATTCGTCTGTTTCGTTAAGAAAGCGCTTCTTCCGTTTCTAAATTATTGCCGTATATACTCGTGTAAGGCGATTTCTCGCCTATCTTTCGACCCAAAAATTTTCACTTTTAAAAAAAATGATTATATCTCATGTATTATGCGACTTCCTTTTTGGAACGACCAAATTACAATGGACTGACCTTTTTTCCTCTATCTCTTTAACGAATTTTCTAGCAAAATATATTAGAGAAATAAAAGTGAATGATAAAAGTATTTATCGCTATACTCTTTTTGTAAACATTTGCAGCCATAAACAACCAAACGAGAAACTGCAAAATATTTTATAAACTTAAACACTGGAAATGATGGATATTCGCTCTGTTTGTATTTTATAATGAGATGATAATATATGAATATTATATTCCTTATTATTGAATACAGTTGAGTAAGACATCAATTTTATCAAAATCATTTAAAATTATTTGAAATATATCTATAATTTTGACTACAGTAAATGAATATATAGTTTGGTCAGCGGCATAGCTAGAGCCAGCATTACATATGTTAATTTTATATCTCATGGATGATGCGACAACCTTAAAATTAGCTTTAGATTTAAGTCTTCAAGAGCCGCATGTTACATGAGCATATACGTGTAGCGGCGACTTACTTCGGCGGCCCAAAAGTGCCAGAGTCGCGTGCTGATGAAAATGGTGTCGTATGTAGACATTTTTATTGTCTGGTTCTGGTCGCTGATTAGCTGAGTTCTGGCTGGGTCAGGTGCATAAAAATATGGTACGCTCATTTAAAGGGAGTTCGTATTATTCTTCGGACAGTGAGTGGCATATTGGAGATCGAGACGTGAAGTGCGGATTTGTTTTGCCTAGTGAACCTATTGGACTCCTACTAACTTCCCCACCATTTCTTTTCCTGCGTGTGATTCCAACAAATCTTTGCACAATACGGTACTATGTTTATTTCCTGCGAAGTCATCTTTTGCTATTCCTATGCGTTATTGTATGTGACGTCGTCCCCCGGTCGCAGCGCCAACTGTGACGTTCTATCCTGATCTACCACGGCGCCAGTTGTGACGTCCTCAAACAGCACCACTTGTGACGTCTTCGCCGCGGCGCCAGCTGTTCGCTCCTCGCTGCTCTGTCCGGGTGTCGCTGTTCCAAACGTTACGTCCGCCTGTCGCGTCAGTCGTGTTGTCTCGTCCTGTGACGACCAACTGGCTTGGTATCGGTCGCGGCACCCAAATGTGACGTTCTAACCTTTTGGTGATTCGGGTGGGAATCTGGTTAGATTTGATATCAGCCTCGTCGTTCCCAACTCGCTTCCAACGCCTGGTTACCAAGGTAACTGCATTGATCTCAGTCTGCCTCCCCACGTTGTGAATTGATCTTAGACAGACGAGATCAAACAGTGGTTGGGGCCGTAATGCAAATTGAGTTCAACGGGGGTGATAAACACAAATATGCATAAAAGAAAAGAAAATGTAAACTCAAAAGTTCAAAGTATCAAAGAAAAAGGTAACAAACTTCATGTCTAGTTGTTCGATACATAGGACTGCATCTATCTCCCGACCCGTTCTGTGGATTGTGACACGTCGTTTTCGCTAGGCAAGTTTTAACGCTTCAAGTTGTTTGCTCTCTAAGAAATTTGTGTTTCGGTGTGTCTTTGGACGAAAGTTGAAAAAACTTATTTCGGTGGTCTGGTCCTAAGTCGCTCTTCAAACTAATTGTTCTTGGTTGAAGAGGAGTCCGAAATTTTTCGTGAATCTTGGTCAGCTATCTCGAGGCGGCTTCAACTCCGGAAACTGGAGCTCGAACTCTCTGGACACTCATCTCTGCCGCCAGAGCCCGAACTGATTTCTGCCTGTTGGGGCCTGGCTTTTATTGACGCCGACCAAAACCGGGTGGGTCTGTTGGCGTCGGTGGGGGGGGGGTCATCGATAATTCTAAATACATATCCACCTCTTTTATTTCTGGTTAGGGATTTTCCACTCTTTTCCATTTTTGGTAACTTTTTTTTCACTCCCCACTTTCTCACCATACTTTGAGGGCGTGAACTGTCCTCCCCACTTCTTCGTAGCAGCTTCTCATACTTACACTCTGGATGGGGGCGTCGACAGCCTTCTTCGTGCGTCACGTGATCACTCTCGGCCAATGAGGTCTTGGTCGGGTATCTTTCCTCACCCTTCGTGCGTCACGTGATCACCACTTGACCAATGATGACTTAGTCGGCCGTGAACAATCCGCGGCTTTGTTTCGAAAAAAAAAATACCTTGCTTAACTAAAAAAATTAATTATTTCCTCTCTTTCCTTTTCCTTTTTTTCAAATCGCCGTTATCACTTCTCTAGCCACGAACGGATAATATGACAACTCTTTGTTCAACACGTGGCGTTTGTCAGGTAGTTTATCGCTAATTCATCAAGATGGTTGGTTTTCCCGACATGACCTCAGAAAAGAATTATCCCCAAAAATTTCAGTCAGTCTGTCGTCTCCAAGGAAGAAAGAAAAATATTTCTGGTTCCCATTTATTTTCCTTCGGTACATGTGTCTGATAACATAATTTTATTATCGCTGGGCAAAGTTGTTTTGTTGAAAGGAATTCGGTCAGCGCTCTGCTTGTGTGGGATTTAATTTTTCATATCTGTCCAAAGTCCTTTTTAGTGGCCTGTTTCTCGTTACTTATCGAAATAGTATTTTCACTTGAATTTTTCCTGGGCCAGTGGCCTAGCCATTCGTTTACGTACCTAGATAACATAGCCGTTATCAAAACACATCTGGTTCCTTCTTTCTTTTCCTTTTCTTTTTTTTTTTTTTTACTCAGAAATTCCCTGTCATTGTAATGACACACTTTTTAACTTGTTACTTATCAATATTTTCATTGTCTCTTAGGTCATGTGTGTGGCTGTTTTATCACCTATGATCCGTCTCGCATTTCTTTCTGCCTTCTTTTCTTTCTCTTTCTTTCTCTGCCTCGTAAATGGTTCCACAGTATTTCTGTCGCATATTTTGTCGCAATGTTTGTTACCCTACGTAGAGTTTTGGATCCCTGTATCTACTTGATTTTAATATCCCATTTATTCAAATTCTGATTTCTTATGGTATTTTATTCATGATTCTTTGACTATCTTATCTAGATGTTCTTAGTTCGTTCTCATAACAAAATGCCAACCACTCTATATTGTTAAGAAAGTCTCTTCCAATAATAAATCCTAATATGTCTTCTTGTTAATCGAATCAATATTCAGATAATGATCAATAAAAACTTTATAAATAAAGGCAGGAATGCTAGAATGCTATGTCATATTTACTCTTCTATATAATAGTGAAAGTTAGTCAAATTTATTTAAACTCAGTTCCTTAATCAAATAAAATAAATTATTTTACGAAATCCGGGGGTAAAATGGACGGAACATGCACCAACTGAAGAAGTAGTGATTGAAATTGGAAAGTTATAAAAAATGAAGACATAATAAAAACATAAGTAAAGTTATAAGTGCAGATTGCATAGAATGCAAGAGATAAAGAAGGAACGAACATAAGTTTGAATTAATGTTTGAACATGTTCCATAGGGTTTTCCTTGTTTTTTATCCTTTCGTATCAAGCAAGGTGATAATCCTACTATGATTACAGGGGCTAAAGAGAGCGAAAGAGAATGAAAAGTATTTAGTAAGAAGAAAGGAGAATAAAAAGAACAACTTTCAGAAAGACACAAAATGGTGTTTGATGTTGAAAATAAATATTCGATGATCGTAGGTGGCAACAAAATAAGAAACCGGAAACGATAAGTGAGAAAAATATATTAGAATAGAACTTATGGCTACATCTAGCTATTTAAAGCGTAAAACCATAAAAATATTTGCCAATCTAGTACTACGCTTGCATTCATGCTGTAGAAGAACCAAGTAGAAAAGTTCATTAAGACAACTAACATGAAAATATTTATAGCACAGACAGAGGAAACATACGTCACGGAGGTGCTTATGTGAATGAAGCCGAGGCGTCAGATAAGAATCGATAACATTATAGACACGTGTTTGGATTTTGTCGAACATCCCAATATTTATAACAGGTATTCCACACCAGATGTGTCAGCAATATCTAATAGACTGGGGAATGGCAGATTTATAAATGTGCAACATGGATTTAGGCGGGGAAATTTATCTGTCGCCAATCAGTGCATTAACGTTATTATCAGCAAACCTACCAATGGATTTGAAAGAATCACTCCATTTATTTGATTGTCATTTACTGTAAAGGCAAGTATATATGACTTTTCCAGCAGCATAGTAACCGCTCACCTGATACAACTGGTACAATCTCTTGACCTATCTCCCATTGAACGTGTAATATGAGAGAAGACCTTGCGTATTCATTAAGCCTACTACCCTTTACACTGAATGAAATGGATCAATATTTGTGGGATAATGTACTGGAGGATATAATTTTCATCGCTGTCATTATATTTGTGCGAGATTATAGCACCATAAATTATTATAATAGATTGAGTAATAAATACCACAGAGCATATGTTAGGTATTTTCTTCTTTTATTGTCCCGAGTAAGGACATTCTACCGACAACTTATCGGTGATAAATAGAATGAAATGACATAGATATTATCCTCTAGCAGTTTCAGAACCTCTGAATTAAAATTGTGATAGAATAAATGGGTGGTTTTAGGAGAAAATGTTTTCTCATGAATTCCTATTTTGTTAATCCACTGGCCAATGAAATGGTACCAACACATCTTTCTTCCTTTTTTTCCTTTTTCAGAAGAATATCTATTGTCAACTGACCTTATAAAATATCTTTTTTCAGAAATGCGATATATTTACAATAAATTGGAAATATATCACGAAAAGAAATCGTTTCTTCTTTCCATAAACGTTAACTGTTAATTTTTCTTCTCACTATGTTAAACTGTAGAACTCGCCCTTATTTTGAAACTTACTGCTTTGTATATGTCAATTTACATTCGATATTAAGTGGTTTTCCCCGCAGATTTCTAACCTCATCGAAATATATGGAAAGACATATAATAAAATATCGTGTTAATTTAATCGTCCGTTTAATTTTGGAAGATAAATGAAAACTAATCACCAGGTCCCATCTTCCAAATTTAGAATTTGCTAGAGGAAAATAAATTTGGAAATATCAGAATGCCTGCACTGAGACTTGAGGGGTCAAAAATACTCTCTCGTGCCTGCTGCACGAATCGATCAACCTAAGTAATATGATCAGTGACCAACATCAAAAATTAATTTCGTTTTATTTCTATTTGCGGTCATAGAAGAAAAAAAAATTACCCGTAGCAGAATCTCGTGTTCTGCTTATGCAGATCATGCTATTTTTGACAATTTCCGACCCATCATATATTTATTTTCGAAAAAAAGGAAAGAAATATACAAAGCATTCTATGCTTAATCATTACTATTCAGTCATTATTATTTTAATTCCAGGATGTAATGTGCCGAAAAGAAAATCTTAATTACAGTAGAGTGGAGTGTCCATAACCAGAGCCAAATTGGACTGTTCATTATGCTTTTATTTGAGCAGCAGTCCCTCTTGAATTTAGGTTTAAGTGAAGACGAATTGTAAGCTACTGCGATTAAGTTCATGCTGATTTGTAAGGGAAATTAAAATGCAACAAAGTTATGCCATTAAATATTTATTTAATATAGAACATTTTAAATATTCCAGTCTATCTGAGTTTTGCGATATTTGCATGATATATTTTATTAATTACTTATATATTCCGTAGTTGATTTGAAACCTTATTTTTTACAGTTTGTTCTGCTCATCTCAAGGGAATCTAAATGAACTTCATCTCCCTTCGGTACGAATTAGTGTTTTAGATAAAGTTTAAGTAAGAGAATTCAAAGAGTGTCATTGGAAGCAATGAGAGAAAAGAATAAAATGGAAATTTGCGGAGTTTTGAAGAACAGCTGAAAGCATCAATTGAAATATCCCAAGTTTGAACAAAATGATTGTGTGATTATTGTTCTTATTTTGCCTTTTTATTTAACTGTGGACATAATTGATATTAAAATATACTATGATAAATAAATGATTTGAAAATATGTAATCACAAAAACGATATATTCGTGAAAAGAAAACACTTAATTGCAATCGATCTTTAATAAAATATCATTAAATATTAATAAAAAGAATAAGATTAAACGTGGCAGTTCCTGAAAACTCTAATGTATATTTGAAGATATTAAAAGAACTCAAAAGACAAGGGTATTGAATTGAAATTAAAGAAAAATGTGGGACATGAAGAATGAAGAAATCATTAATTTCAGAGTTGTTGGTTGGAGCCCTAGTTTTAGTTGGTAAACAATCGGACAGACTTACTCAGTATATCCCTGGTGATCCATACCTTAAATAACTAAAATAAAAATGTTCTCAGAAGCTTAGCTCCAATCTTGCGAAGGGCTCTATTTTCTGTAAAGTGTGTATGTTCACATTCTTTTATTTTTATAGGTATTATATAGACGATAAGTGCAAAATACGATGACAGTATTTTGAACTTAGGATTTTGGTTTGGACCCTGACGGAAATGAGTATACAACAGATATAAAATGATATTATTATTATTATTATTATTATTATTATTATTAATATTATTATCAGAAGAAGAAGAAGAAGAAGAACTAATAGTACTCTTGGAAATGTCCCGGTTTTTCTGTTTGAATTTTTTTTCTATATTTCTTTCACTGAAATCAGGTAGAGTCTCTTTTGCATTTTTCCATCAGATCCAAATGGAATAGTCCATTATTTAGGATGTATTGAAAGGCATTTGCCTTTCAACACCGCCTAAATAATAGACTTTGTTTATTTTTTACTTTTCTCATTGAAACCTGGTAGCATCTCTGATATGTCTTTTCCGTCTCCTCCACGAGTGCAAAACGCAATAGTCCATTATTTATGCGTTATTAGCAGAGCATCAATAAGGAAGGAATGGGTACGTACAGCTATGACACGATAATAATTAATGTCCCGATGCTGATCAACTAAGGTCCACAATTTTTGATCCCATGTAAAATTTATATCCAGATTCTCCAAAGCGAGTTTTCAATTCTTATTTACTCGAGTAAAGTTCTCGTGCAGTCGTCTAATGGCCGAGCTATTTTGCAAGATTACATCATCAGATATTTCACTTCATCACCGTTATGGCTTTCCTTATCACACGATAAAATCAAATTCAAAACTCCAATTTTTGCGCATTAGTATTACTCATAATAAATACCAAGTCTAATTCAGATTAATAAGTGATTGAGATTAAAAGTGATGGAAATTTGAATGGAAATTGTTTTGTATTCGACCACAAAAACCTAAAATCAGAGACCATCCTGACGTTAAACGTCTTGTGACTTGCTGGGATTGTGAAGTGCATAATATGCCCTATCGACACAAGTTCAGATCTGAGAGGATTTATACATTGAAAACAGAATCTCCAAATTTTCAAACGTATATGTAAAAAGAAGTGGAACAAAAAAAATAAGAAAAATAATTAAAGAAAAGTAACAAGATCATGCAAGAAAATTGAATGAATTCCAAAATATTAAAGTTAATAATTTGCAGACATGAAACCTCTTCAAAATGCAAGAATCTACAGTAGAGTTCTGATAAAATATTGATACTATCTAGGTTAGGAATTCACAATGAAAAGGAGAAATTCATTGCTATTCATAATACATCGATGAGATTATACAAAGTATGATGAATCCTAATAACATTATTAGTATTATTATGATTCTTCTTCTTCCTATTATTATTAGTAGTAGTATTAGTAGGAGTAGGAATAATATTATTATTACTTGTAATAACATTCAAGTGACAGTTTTATTGACAAGGTACATATGTGTAACGGTAACGATACCAAAATTGTTTTGTTTTAAGTGCTGGGATCCGTTACATTACCTTGCCCCTCCAAAATAATTACGTTAGTATAAAGAATATATCATTGTTTTTGAAAGGCTTCTTCATTCTTATTGTATCTGGATTTCATTAGAAGTGACTACGCTCAACTTGATTTAGATAACTGTCAGCTACGATCGAACTGATTAACAACAATTGACAACGACAGTTATTACCCATTGCACTTGACGCCCTGCGAATATATATCCAAATATATATTCTGTATAATTTTAGGCTGACACAAGGCCACGATATTGGTTATCATAAAGCTAATTGCTAAGATTGACACAGATACGCACATCTAAAATTATCTTAAAGTTTGAAGGAACACTATGAACATTACTTAATTTCAAGTCTGGAAACAAAATACATGTTATGTAATTATGTGAGATTTCCTTTATAACAAATAGTTTCTGCCTGGTGATTCCTATAGGAATTGTAATGAAATCAGTTCATGAGTTATGGGAACTAATAGTTTTTTTTTAGCTTTTAAGATTTTGATATTCTTCATACTTCGGGGGAAGCTATTTTCCTCGGAAAATTTTACAATTTGTTTATAAAATATTTAACGGCAGGTGCTAGCAACAGACGTCATGTAGGTAGATTCCATATGTCTTTTATGAATATGAAGCAATGTTCTATTAATTTAAAATAGTATCAGAAGGGTAATAAAAGTGAAATGGACGGAACATTGGCGTAAAGAGAGAGTTTTCACAAATAGGTTGGTTCCAATCTTGTTATTAACGACTACAGAATAATGCCCTGATCCAAATGTATAAGAAATCGTACAGATGCATGATGGGATTTATTGCTGTCCAAAAGATAGACCGCTTTCTGGGCTCAGCTGCCATATTCTTGGTGTTACGTGGCTTGAAGTCAGAACGCTGTGGTTATTTGTCTGTATCCTTTTTGCGTGTTAACACCATTCTTTGTTTGTGAACATTTGCATTTAAAAAAATAGAAATCGAGACGCCATGCCAAAACATCGTTAAACTCCAGGATGAACAATTAATAAGAACAACACCAGAATTTAAAGATTTACTTAAGACCGAGGCATTCAGGGATCCGCATGATAAAAGATGAAACTCCTCAAAAATACTTTCTAAACAACTAAAAATTGCAGCACAAGTACTACACAACCACCCTGACATAATTGTAAAAAAAGCTGATAAGACCAATATTTTCTCTCATTCTAAATAAATTGGTTTACACCAAAAAAGAAACATGACCACATACTCCATGATCACATAAAGTTTAAAAAACTCAACAAGAACCCGACCAACCAACTAAAATCAAAGCTTAATAAACTCATTACGGCTAATAATGCTGAAAAGAACTTTTTAAAACTTCCTAAAATTGTTGGTGATTAGAAACCCGGTTACATATACGGCACTATAAAAACATATAAACCTAACTATCACTCCGTCCTATCATATCGCAAATCCCTACTCCTGTATATCAGCTAAGAAAATACATTAATCAACTCATTACTCGTTACCTTCCTAGTGAATTCAGTGTTAAGTCAACATTAGAAGTTATCCAACAACTAAAATATGAAAAACCCAACAATGAAATCATAGCTTCACTGGATGTAGAAAACGTATTTACCAATGTCCCTGTTAGTGAAACAATTGACATAATTATAAGTACTATATACAGTAACACATCTTTACCCCCACTTAAAATTAATTCTAATATATTACGGAAACTACTGTTGGTTTGTACTACAGAAGTCTCTTTCTCAGATCATAGTAATAATATAAATATATACAACGTGATGATGTCTCTATGGGTTCAGTACTGGGTCCGACATTTAGCAATTTCTACATGTCGAACCTCGAAAATAAGATATTTACTGATGGTAAGAAACCTTCTATCTATCAAAGATATGTTGATTATATCCTTATTTTAGTTAAAAAATACAGACGAAATACTTCAAGTTCAAAAACTTTTTCAAGATAATTCTGTCCATAATTTCACGTATGAACTCACTACTAATAATAACGTTTCCTTCATTGACATATTGATAATCACGAATAATAACAAATTTAATATTTCGCTATACAAAAAACCTACTAGGATAAATTCATGTACATTAACTACAAAAGCTAATGTACATATTACTATAAAATAGCAATTATAAAAAATCTAATTCATCGTGCAAAAACCAATTCATCTGAAAAACAGATTGTTTTACAGTGAACTAAAGAATATAAAACAAACACTTATTAATAATAGCATTCCAAACTATATAGTTGATGAACAAATAAAATGCTTTCTTAGAAGTCTTAATACTAAGCAAATAGAACATAATACTGCTTCAACTAATTCCAAACGTATTAATCTCTTTTATCGTAATCAAATGCATACTAATTATAAACATGATGAAAATATACTAAAAAAATTAGTAAATACTAATATGTCCACAAAAGAACCTAGCAAAAACTTAAGTTAATCTATACTACACTAAATCTAGTATATCCAAATTATCTATTCGCAATGATTCTTCCCCATTCCCCGTTAGCGATTTGCAGAAAACCAACATAGTTTACAAATTCGTGCACTTTGGGAGAGTGTATCTCCAACGGATTAAATAATATTTATGTTGATCACAAGACAAACTCGCTTTCACGGCGCTTGACTCTACATTTAAATGATAATTCTAACATTTTTAGGCATTTAAAACAACATGCCTGCCCGCGTAATCAGTCCCGGAAAATACTTGTTGATAAGACAACTATTTTTAAAAATGAAAACAATAAACAAAAATTTTATATTCTTGAAGCTTTATAGATAAAACAGTTGAAACCTAACCTGAACAAAATAAACAATGAAATCTCCACAAATATCATTAAATGCCTATAATTTATAACAGAAGCTATTGGTTTATACCAACGAATTCACATACTTAATACTTCTTGTTTTTCACTTTCGCGTGGTCATGTGTGACGTCACGAACTGCGACACGATTTTCGCTTCCGCGTCTCGTATATACGAATTTGTCGTTACTTGGAAAATTTCATGCAGCGAGGACGGACTATCATTGTTGTTTCGTCCGTTGTTGCTTGATTTATTGAAATTGTCATCTTTGATAATGGCTTGTATAAGCCGAAAGCTTCGATTGGATTTAAACATTTATCAATATGGTGTTTTCATTTCGTCTTTCAATGTTAATGTGATTAAGCTTATCAGACAATATGAAAGGAACTTACTTGGAACTTGTCTATATTACTTAATGAAACATGCCTTAATATGTCTAGATATATCTATATATCTATATCTATATCTATATCTATATATATATATATATATATATAATTTGTTCAATTTATTTTCGCTCTATATATTAATATTTTTATTATTGTCCATTCGAAATGCTGACATTACTGTATGTTGGACAATTACTTAGCCATGGTTAATTATTCTACACTTACCTATTTCATATAGTGACTTCTTCTATTTTCCTTCTCCAGCGGAAATATATAGTTTGTTTTCGCAGACGTTAAAACCATTTACACAACATAATTTCCGTTTATGCATTTAGCACGAAAAAAAAAAACTATTTCACTATTTGTTACATTTACACCCCACCAAATTTTTCCTTTGAAAATAAAATATATAATTATTATAAAACTAAATTTTGACCTATTTTTTAAGAATTTCTTTTGCGCACAGGTTGTTTACATAATGAGCTTGTATGCGTAAATAGTAATTTTCTCGTGTCATATACTATCACAATTGAATTATTCTTATGCCCAAATATATTAAATAAGTGAAAAAAATCTGGCTGGAATGAGGAATAACGTGAAGGAAAAACATATAATTTATAATATAATAGCAACACTAAGGAGAAACTTATGAAACTTAATTAAACTAAGGCTGACAAACTTTACATTTATTGTAATGGAGACGTACAAGCGAGAGGGGACAGAGGGCCTGCTTATTTTATTAATACAAAAAATATAGAAATAAAAGAAAATGCCATAGAGACGCATCTAAATCTAAAATGTACTTTAAAATCAAAGGAAGGCCATTATGAATGAAGTTAAAACAACACAAACACACTGAAATAAATTATCGGAGATTTTTCTTTTCCACTTTAAAATCTTTTAAGGGTCCTGACTTTTTCATTTTGGCAAAATATATCTCTTTTTTATTCATCATAGGTTCACCATTTGTTTTTTTGGGGTTTTTTTTTCAGTTGGGAGCCAGTTGTTTCGAGATGGTCAATTCAAGCCATCTCATCAATCATTGACAAAAAAAAGAAAGATAAATAGAAGAACAGAAAAACTGACAGGAGAGTCCACTAAGGTGGGACACTGACAGCACTGGCTATTCATTGCTTTAAATCTCAAGCTGAAAACTACAAATAAATAGAGAAAAAACAATGCAAAATGAACTGACGGCTGTCACACTTGCACAGCTTGGCCTCGAAATTGACTTCTTTCTTTAGATTGTCGATAAAGGATAGAGATTAAGCCGACTATTTTCTCTCTTAGAAATAAAAACAAATTTTTCTGTTATTCCTTGTAATTAAAGGAATAATTTTTTTCAGATTTAATTTACGTATATATATATATATATATATATATATATATATATATATATATATATATATATATATATATATATATATATATATAAGAAGATATGTATACAGGAACATCTATATATACATATATATATATATATACACACACACACACACGTATATATATATATATATATATATATAGAGAGAGAGAGAGGGGAACATATATATATATATATATAGGGAACATACACACACACACACACACACACACATATATATATATATATATATATATATATATATATATATATATATATATATATATACTGGAGGCATAATAACAATATTGTTCCTGAAGTCAGCCCCAAAAGTATATAGATTATATTTCATTACGAATTTTGTTATTTGTAATATATTTTTATCCCAGCTAAAATAATATTCTGCAAATTTTCTTCATATATTTGATTAACTACTTCTCCGGCGTTCACATGATGTTTCCTAATGGACAGAAAGTTTGTGTTCATATAGAAATAAATAAATCAATAAATAAAATAAATAAGAGCATCAAAATTTCACCTTTCCTAAAGATAGATAGATAATAAATATCGCAAGTAAACAACGCCGTAGTTTGACCGGCCAATCAGACGTTTTTTATAAACAAGATGCAAGAAAAGATATTAAGTAATACCATGGAGACCAATATTTACATATTGTTAAAAAATGTGAGTTCTAACAACCAATCAGAAAGATTTCACCCCAGGATAAAAAAAACGCTTGGATGAGTTGGAGTTGTTTTGCTTTACGTCATATCAACCTCAACGGGTTATTTAATGCCGACAATATTTTTATTGCTGGTAATTTTTTGATTTGGTTTGGTTTGTTTTGTTTTACGTTATATCAACCTCAATGGGTTATTTAATGCCGACAAAATTTTCATTGTTGGCAATATTTTTTTCCAAAAATATATTTCTGTTTATATTTTTTACTTCAAAAAATCTTTCTGGTAATAATTTTTCTTTCCTTGTTATATTTGGGTTTTTTTAAATGCTGAGTTATTAATATATACATATATTAAAAAATACATATATTTCTGGTATTTTTTTTTAAATGTATTGTTGGTAAGAATTTTTTTTAAATGTATTTCTGGTATTCAAACCTATTCTTACACTTTCATAGTATTTTGACCCCAGTTTAGGGGTTAACTATTTACCCATAGCTGGGATCATAACAGGTGTTTCTACCCCGGTTCAAGTTGGACAAAGGAACACCTGCAATTAAGAGGAGGTTCCACGCTCCTCAGAACGTCTTGATCAGACGCCTTGTTGTTGGATGTAGTCTTTCCTCTTTCCCAGGAGGCGGATGTAGTTTATAATCCTAACCAGTACGAAAGAACCCTTGGAAGCAAATATACTTTAATTCACCACGTGATGAACTGGCGGATCCTAAATTTAGATACAAACAAACATGCATATATACGTATACATAATCATTTATTCCACTTGGATTCTCTCGTATTCTTTCTCATATGCGTCCACAAAAAATAATCTACTATAGGTGGAGAACTCCGGCGTGCTAGACGCATATAAAAAACAAAAGATCACGCATTAAACTGAATTTGGATAGTGCATACACACCCGTCTGCAACGACAGACAAAGTTGTTAACAAATGTAGATCGGTACCAAGTGTGTAATATAAGTACTTTAACATCTATACTGTATGGAAAGATAATATTTTCAAAATTTAATTCATTATCAGTTTTTCATCAAGTGTCTGTCCTCCAAAATGATATACGTGAGACAGTTATTACAACAACGTTTGGTTTGTTCGTGTACACTAGTATGTCTTTCCGACTACGGAAGACATTAATGAAGTTTCAGCCGATGATGGACAACTTTTATGACTACAGTTGTATATTCCTATACATCGTTAACATCCTTATCTTCTTGGAAGAGGAAGAAAATAATTCCAATGACCTCGACAAAGTTGTACACAAACTCAGTGAGTAGGAACATATAACTTCTCTATCGAAATGTCTTTTCTTCGCTCACGGACCTTACATTTTGAAGATTCAGCATTTCTAGTGATGGTATTAAATCCAGTGATAAGAGACATGCGTAATTAAATGATTTCTTCTTCCAAACGAGTCATTATGTCGATTTCTTAGAATATCCAATTTCTATAGGAAGCTCGCTCCATGATTCAGTGATATGGTTTTCCGCTCACTCGATACGTGTGAATGCCATGTAGAATGACTTGGCATAAAAATGTAGAGATTGGATCTTTTGAAACTATATAAAAGACTCTATCAAGTGCAAATGCTCTCGCCTGCACCAATTCTAATGTTAATAAATATCAGCTTGTGGCACATCATTCTAATTATGATGTAAGTGCAGCGTTACACCAAATGATCGATAGTCAATCGAACGCAATTCTTTTTTTCCCGAAAATTATCACATACACAACGAAAAAATATTCCACACCAGATAGAGAATTGCTACTTGTCTGCCTGACAGTTTTGCATTTTTAACACCAATTAGAAGGAGGGAATTTTTATTGTTATAAACAGACAAATAACCACACCGTTATGTCAGGTCATCCCATAAGTTATGTCCGAATTTTAACATTTTGTTAAAATTAATGAGATTTAAAGAGTATTTTGTAATGTCTAATGGAGCTGAACGTTATTTTTATGTTTAGATGATTTAAATCGATTAAATTTTATTTCAGAGAACAATAAAATTAAATTTTGCTTGATTAAAACCCTGCTAACTTGGAAGTACCCAAGAATCATACTGTCAGCAATTAGTGCGTTTTAACCAAGCTTTGAGGAAAGAAAAAGACCTGCTCTAGTGAATCGAAAAGAGGTGATGTTTCATCAGGACATTGCACCACCCTACACAGCAAGAATCACGTCACAAAAGATCGAAGAACTTGGTTGGGAGAAAATTCCTCATCCACCTTATTCTCCCGATCTTGCTCCTTCAGACGACCATTTGTTCCGTAGCTTACAGAAACATTTGGAAAAAACAGCTTTTGTAACACAGGAAGAGTTTAAAACTGACATTTGCGAGTTCTTCGAATCAAAGCCAAAATAATTTTACAGTAAGGGAATTAGTTAGTTTGTTAATAGGAGGAAGTCATAGATAATTAGTGAAAATACATTGTTGATTGAATCTGTAATTAAATGTAACATTTGGTCACTTGTTTTTTTATTCAAAATTCGGACAGAACTTATGGGATACCTGATACATTAAATAGTCAAATTTCACTGAAATCTGACATAACCTGTTTTATATGTGAATTGATATTTCACATATAAAAGGTAGTCACAATATAGTCACTGATTGCTTATCGCGATAAAGTAATGCTGTTAATATAGAATTCTTTTACAGTAAGGCTAACCTTATACAAGACACGAGGACTATTTGAAGTAAAGGGTGATGGTAGGAAAAAGTGCGTACGGATATAAGCGGCGGGTGATGGTTAACTCTAGACTTGAACAGGTTAAGATTGTAGTAACCGAGAAAACATAATCTCGGGAGTCTGTTCCACAGAGTTGTGGTTTGCGGGATGAAGCTGTTCAAGTGGAACTTGCTCTTCACTGATAAAATACGGAGGAAATGTGGGTGGTTTGCTATAATGTAAGTGGGGTGGCCGATCCTTTCGAAGAAGGTTACGCCAGGCGGAACGAAGAAATGTAGATCTTCCGATCACTTTCCTTGAACATAGCGATAGAGCGGGGAAAGTCTTGCCATATTCCGTCCGTGAGAATGAGATGCTGGAGGCTGGAAAGTAATGCGTGACCTACAAGTGCTTTAAGGAGGTTGGGATTCTACCGAGGTTTATTTGATTTACCGGAAAAAGGTAAAACACCAAGCCACTGACAAGGGATTTAATGAACAACTGATACCACATCCTATAGATGAGCATCAAACTTTTCTAATGTATGTTTCATTATAATTTCCACGATTTTCTGTAACGCAAGAGCTAAGAGAAATATTTCACAACCTGGAAATAAAGACAACCAATCGTACAAAGACTGATATTCAATCATTTGGTTCACCGTCTATTTTTTCCAAACAGTTCACCTCTATATAGTGGGTCCATTAACATAAACATCTACTTTCTCTCTTTTTATGAGCCATGTCCTTTCAAAACGTACGCGATCAGGGTTCTCCACCTCCCTCTATCATTTATAGCTATCAACAAGTTCCTTCCCTTGGATTCCTCACGAAGACCACGTTCTGAGATTCACGTGCTTAAGTTCGCCAAGTATATTACGCGTTGTTTTCCCTGTCTCTCTTTCCCACTATTCGACCCATGAGTATCAGATTCTCCAGACCCATCTTCCTCACTATGTGTTCCACAATCTTTAGCTGCCTCTTCCTTGTTTTCCACCTCTCAAAGATCTCATCGTTGCTCACACGCTCCGTGTTACGGTCTTTTGTGTATATTATATATAACTAGTGAGCGAGTCTAAATGACTTATTTCCCTTTATAGTCTACCAATAGAAGGTTGACCAATCAGAAGCCGCACAACACTGTATCCGTCGTGTATAAAGGCGGCCATCTTTGTTTTTCCTACCGGAATGACCAGAGTCAACTTGTCCGGCGAACATGACAGACGGAAGAACTACGCTCTGCTACCTTGCTGCGATATTCCTACTGTCTCCGAAATATTCACTGCCAACCTCTGGATTCTATACCCGAAGACGACCGTCATGAAAATGTCTAACACTCCGTACATGATATCCTAAGCATCCTTTTGTAGAACCACATCTCCGTCGTCTCGAGTTTCTCCTTTATCTTTGAGGAAATAGTCCAACAGTCACTGCCATAAAGAAGGACATATGTCACGTAACAGCTCAGTATTATTTTCTTTGTTACCAAAGATATTCTCCTGTCTCGCCGTATTCTGCACAGCGTCTGGAACGTGTCCTTGGCCATCCCAATACGCCTACGGATCTCCGTGTCATCCTCAAGATATTTAAATTACGCGTCTGCTTGATTCTAGTGTTCCCGACCTTCAGATCGCATTTCAGGCTCATCCTTTTACTGGTGACCATGCATTCTGTCTTCTGGTAGTTTATTCTTACTCCCATCTTCTCACTCTTTATCGCTACCTTCTGTAGGAGATTTTGTAATTTCATTCAGGTGTCTGCTATCAGTACTGTGACATCTGCGTATCTTGTTAAGATTGTGGCCGATAATGCTAAATCCCAGTAGGGTTTCCAATTCTCTCAGAATTGCCTCGCTGTATAGGTTGAACAAGTCCGGCGAGAAGACACATCCTTGCCTTATGCCTCTTTCTATTTTTGTATATTCACTGAACTCGTTCACTATGCGCAAGCATGATGTTTGCTGCCAGGACAATTCCTGGATTATTCTTATATCTTTCCCGAATATATTGCGGTTGCTGTGCAGTTCTATCAGATCCTTGTGGCGTACTTTGTCGAAGGCCTTTGCGTATTCTGTGGAACATAGGTACACATCCTTCTGCAACCCTTATTTCTCGATTTATCGATACATACTAAAATGTGTCAACAGAAGTACGCGATGGATAGAAGTGTGTCCCTTGATGGATATTTTATACAAACAATTTTTACTGATTATTTGACACGTGTGTATCAAGTTTTGTTCCTTAATTTCTATCCATATCGTTGTAGACTAGTGATGTCCATTCAAATGGGAATTGTTTTCAGAGCGTTTCGAGGATAATAGTTTTCCACGTTTTGTCGATAATATCATGCCATCCACAAAGAAAAAATGGATTAATTGAACGAGAACTCCGTACTCTAAAAACGACAAACATTGGCAGAGTGGACATTAAATAAGCGATAAAGGTTGATATGCCGTTAAACAAAACACAACAAAACATTTCCAGTAAAGCATAGTATACTCTTTCGAAATTGACTAACACCTAACATGTCGGATTACGCTTCATGTCCTGCTGGAACAGAATACAGCTTTCAAGTCCAGCGAATATTAATCGACACAAAGATGGGGATATTGGAATAATAAGTTCATAAATAGAAGAACAGCTAAAGAAAAGCAAACATACTTTACCTTATCCATATGTCAAAAAAATTGAAACTACATGTAAATATATTTGGTAATCAACAGAAAAATGTTCGGAGACAGCTGGATGCAACGTATCGTTGAGTTATTACACTCGAATCAGAGAAATGTTTCCATATTTTTTTTTAACGAGATGAAGAATATCGTCTAAATTGAGAGATTAAAGCCTAAATGAATTTCGGAAACTAAAAGTGATAGAGATTTTGTCAAACAAGAACCAGAATCAAACATATCTAAGCCAAACTCCGAAGGACTTCATACAGACAAAAATACGACAGCTTAATCAAAATCTGAAAGAACGATAAAATAGGTATTTTATTATTACAAATCTGCATAAAACACACATATAGACACGCAAACAGAGACAAAAAGACAGAAACACAAAGAATAATACAACTAACTTTAGTGCATGTGGCTAGCAACGTAAAGAAAGCCTAAAAAGTATATTTAATATATTCATTAGCTTAATACTTGTAATACGACTCATCATTATATATATATATATATATATATATATATATATATATATATATATATATATATATATCACCGAAAATACTCTTAAGGCGTGGTATATTTATGGGATAAATTGCTTAATATCAGAGCTAAAATAAATACAAAAATTACTACGTTACTAAAAAATCGAAAACCGAAAAGAGGAAATAGAAATATGCAGTATAATAAATAAATAGTAAAAACAATAAAATAAATTAATCTAAATTAATCCAAATAACGAAATAAATATACAAACTAACAAACCGATCCCGATAAATGAACCGTTAGAAAAGCAAGTAAAGATAATCAATCCTAATATGTAAATGAATTAATAAACAAATTAAAAACTGCTCCCGCCCCCAAAATAGTTAGAATAAACTACAGCAATCAACCCCAAAATTGAATAAATAGCTTTAATTATCTTCCCAAAGCAAAACAAAAGTATTATATAATCAATATAAACATTTTTTACTACAATTATAAAACACCGATTAAAAAAAAAATAAAAAAATAAATATATAAGATAAGAAATAAAAATAAGCATATAAAAAGTAAAAAATAAAAATAAATGAAAAATAACAAAATAATTTAGCATAAGTAAATAAATAAAATAAATGACTTCCGGCAAAATAATCGCCAAAATAATCTATCCACAATGCACCACTGACCCATACATATAGCCGAGAAAAATAACAACACTCGTGGCCTGATGATTGCATCTAGCAAAAAAACACTCTGTCACATTTAAGTGTTGACTTCAGTGTTCAGTTTTATATATATATATATATATATATATATATATATATATATATATATATATATATATATATATATAGTCATTCATTCACAGACTGTTTGGCTGTATCACAGCTTATCAGTGTGTCTAGACATAATTTGCTTCAATATAAAATTAGTATATACGACAGTTTTGCAATATCATTTTGAATGCAATAATCAGGACATGTGAACAGACTTTTGCCACTCCTTGTTGTCTCCCGTACAGATTTTGTCTTTTAATTAAACCTATAAAGAAAGTCTAGTGCTGTGAGCTCTGGTGAATACGAGGGAACTCCTTCATTTAATCTCAAATGTTTGGCAAGATATCATCAAGCTAGGATCTTGATCATCGTCATGCCTAGAATAAACTTGGAATATAATTTTCCATTAACACTGGTAGAAATACGTTGTATAGAGATTTTGGAATCCGACACGCTTGCCACACAGATTTTCTTGGATTTCGGTGAAAAGTTTACAGTACACTTTCTTCATTTGTATGGCCTTTCCTTGTCTGCAGTCATGGAAATTCTGAACAGTTCTATCGGCTTCAAACTTATTCTAATTAGGGTGAAGGTAAATCGCGGCGGTGGATCTGTTTCAAACTGACTGCTAAACAGTTTTGAACATCAACTGCGCTTTCATATTTCCTGTACCAATTTGGAAGTAATTTATTGTATTCAATGTTATTTCGACTACCATTCATTAATTCTAATAGGTTTAATCTCTATCTATAAAATGCAGGATGTGCGCGTGTATGTGTGTGTGTGTATGTGTGTGTGTGTTTGTGTGTAACAAATGCACGGTCGCAATTTTCGACGGATTTGCACCAAAATTTACATGCAGATGATCCAAGTTAGCGAGAAAGTCAAGACAGACATTGCATTTCCCAACTCCCATCGATAGTGGAAAAAATCGATTTTTTCATGCTTCTACGGCAGTTTTCATATAGTTTGCGGCCATTTTCTACTGGCCAGAGTGAGAGCCAATAGCTGGCTGCCACGAATAGGCAGGAAGATTCTATTTGCCAGCGTGAGAGCCAACAACTGACTGGCACGAATGTTAACTCGCAGGCTAGCATGCAAAACAATCGATAGCTGCATTCGTCACAAGTGGAAAAAATTTAAATCTGCATGGCACTTTACTCCAATTGGCTCATTCGCTTGCTTAAAATCAACGTTGATTCTGATTCCGCAGAACTGGGTTGGGTGTGAAAAAGTATTTGATGTTAACATTCTTTTTTCATTCGGTTTTTCCAGTTACGAGTCCTTTTTTAATGCTGATCGTTTTGTGTTCATTTTGTTTAGTTCTTTTTTCGTAACAGATTTAATGTTTAGTATAGAGTTTGGAAAAAATTCGCAGTGTGAGATAGGCAAGAAGTAAGGCATGTAGCAACATCAGCACGGCAAAGGGCACTCCTTTAAAGGCAAGGAAGGGCAAAAATATTTTAAGTCAAGTGATAGCGATTGATGTATTAGTCGTACGATTTTTGAATGCAACGCCGGGCCATGCTGCTAGTCTGGAAATATAAAAAACAACATGAGTTTAGCTATCAGCTTTTAAATTCTGTATACATTTTTGGTTTGGATTGTCTTGTTGTGTTTCACGGCATATCAACATCAATGGTTATTCAATGCCGATCAGAGATTTATTGCTGGAATTTGTAAAAAAATATCTATTTCTGGTAGTATTTTTTATTCAGCAATGTATTGCTTGTAATATATTTTTTTCATGCATTGATGTAATACTTTTTCTATAAATGTATTGTTTTTGACAATGTATTGCTGGTAATAATATTTTTTTTCAAATATTTATTACTGTTAGTATTTTACAAAGACGTATTCTGGTATTAAAACCTATTTTCACACTTTCATAGTGTTTTGGCTCCAATTTGGGGGTTGACTATTTCCCTCTAACTGGGTCAGAGTGAATCTGGGAACACCAGTAGTTAAGAGGTGGTTGCAAGCTGCGCAAAACTCCTGATCAGAGGCCATGCCGTTGAATGTAGTTCATTGTCATACCCAGGAGGGTACATTTTTTGCACATCATATATATATATATATATATATATATATATATATATATATATATATATATATATATTTGTGTGCGTGTGTGAAAAAACATGAGGAAACGAAAAACATTATTAAAGAGCGAGTACACGAAGGACAAATGTATGTAGGCAGTCAATAACGAATGATATTACATTTAAATCTTTGAAGACCAAAGTTGACTGGACAGTAAGAAGCCGGAAGGAAGACGAGTGAGAGAAGCTGTTAGCAGAGAACTTAGTTTTCCATCTAGACTTTTCTATTGTCAAATGATATGATTTCCCTGCCAATCTAGTACAGCTCATAAATTCATAATGTCTAGGTGACATAGAGAAAATATCCTTATGAGAATTTCCATGAAAGTATTTATACAAAAATAAGTATATAAACCGATGCCAAGGCGCTGTAAAAATGACTGAATCCGAAGTGGCATGTCAAGATATATAACATTGCACAATGGGGGGGGGGAGTTTTTTTTTCAGAATATCTAAATATATAGCAGAAACAACAAATCATATGTGTGCAAATTGTAGATTTATAAATAACGAAAACCAACTTACTTGGCGGCAGACGTAGCTATTTATTGAATATAATATGTTTACTGCCGAAAATTTTAGTCAAAGAAAGCGCAACAAATCCTTCACCTGAAGCTTTACGCCAGCCATACTGATGGAAGACAGAAAGACATACAGCAGACGACTGATAAAGAGCGGTTTCACTTCGGAGACGTTTAAATTAACAAAGCCTCACCTGGTCCCAGTTAATAGTAGGTTATAGGTCATTTTTTTAGATAAACTAGCGAATTGGCTCGATGAAATTTATTATTAAGCCAGGAATAATTAATTCTGCCCTCAGCATAGATACAGAGTTGATAACTGAAGACACTAGGAATGACTCTGCTGACAATTGGAAACAAGTTAGATCCGAAGATAGTGCTCTTGGGAACATCTGCACAAATGCAAAACAATATCTACAAGTCAAATTTTGTTCGGGATTTTGATAAGAAAAAGGTAAACTGTTCAAATTCCTCTTGAAATACCGTAACCTTTGAACATGCGAAAAAAAAACACACACAAGATGCCAGAGACATTCAAATGCCTCCGAGATATCAAAGATCTCGAAAATTTTGGGTGACTTGATGTTACTAATCATAGAGTATAATCACTAATTACTATTGGTTCGAAAAATCAATAATAACAATGATTTTAATAATAAAAATTGGAACGACAAAATATCGGCATCAATAAAAAAAATCAAAAAATCAAAAAAAAATCTCAGAACGTTTCTCTAGCGTAACGGCTATTGAAACGGTAACTGGAATCCCCGCTCAGATTTCAAATTCCGGCATAGTTTCCACTCTCACAAAAATACCTTTCGAAAAGGCACATATCCATATCTTTCCTATATTGGTTAAGTACCAGAATAAACTTCGTTTTGTGGCCTCGAGTGGCTCCAAGACTTGGAGAAAGAAAACTTTGAATTACATATGCTGGAGATGAAACTATTTTTCTCAAGAAATTATAGCAATTTACCAATAAAAAGGGATTCTGTTGAGAGACATGATCTTCTACATGCGGAAGAGATAAGACATTAAAAAGGTCCTTATGAATCAACTTGCCATGGTAAGGGTGCAGATAAATAGCAAGGTGACAGGATATAGAGGACGAATAGGAGCTTATGTGCAAAGTTAAAACCAAAAGGGTACTTTAAGCTATGACCATATTCAAATATTGATTTGAAGGCCATTTTCGGTAGAAGCTAGTTCAGACTATTGCAAAAGATAAATCAAATGTCAGATCCATGAAAAACATCTCCATGTAAATCTATATTTTCCTTTCCAGCCGGGATAAAATTGCACGGAAAACCAAAAACAAATAAATTCAATTGGATTTTACAATGAAGGAATTACAAGAAAATAAATTAATAAACAACATGTTTTTAATGGTTATAAAATTGATCGTGACAATAAATGAATATGTTTCCTATGAATATTTAGAAAGTGAAGTTATATTTATAAGTATTATTAGTGAAGGACATATTATGTTCATACAACCTAGTCTTAAAAGAATTCTTAGTACTACCAATATAGAAATTTTCAACCGTCCGACTCTCTGTTGTAGAGATAATCAAGAGATTTAGCTAAACATTTGTTTCTCAATGGACATTGATCTGAATTCCTACAATTACATTGACTAGTATCATTAGTAATGTTTAACTTGTAACGTGCATTATGATCCAGATTATTAAATGGGTTTACAATTTCATTATTATATAAATTTATAATCTTCTCAAGATTATTAGTGCAGCTATAAGTTAGTTTTAATGTGCTTCTGTTAAATAATTTACAAAGAATGATCTTTTAGGGAAATGTTTACCAATTAAATGAAGAATCTAATGGCCTAACTTAGTACAGACCAATTATTGATATGGGGGCTTGTACCAAAAGACCTTCCTATTTCTATTTTTTTTCTTTAAACCTATAGATAGATAGATAGATAGATAGATAGATAGAGGGAGAGAGAGGGAGAGAGAGCATGATTGTTATAAGCATAATACGTAGTATTTGCGTAAACAATAATATTTTACTAACAATCCCGCAATACAAGGTTAATAAATAGAGATCTTGTTTAAGGAGAACAAGGATTGCATATTATGCACACACACATACACACACCCACCCACACGCACACACGCACACACACACACACACACATATATATATATATATATATATATAGATAGATAGATATATATATCATAGATAACGACATGAAGAGGTTCAGATAGTAGTGGTCGATGATCAATGTGTTCCAGATTTTTCCAGGTTGTTTCGCTATTCCACATTGGTAAGAGGCTGTTCAAGTGAAACTACTTCCTTTCAATGAAATATAAACGAAATGATGAGGCCATGTATACGTGTTGTATGTAGCTCTGAGGGTTTGGACTGGTAGAACTAAGGAATAGAGTTTGCCCAAATATATTCTATAAAAATGTTTGCTCTTTGAGAAAGGAAGTCTAAACAGATAATAATTAATCACCCACAAGTCAACGCAAACACTTTTGAACGCAGTATTGGTGAGAAATATGGCGTCACATTATATTCCTTTAGTTGACTTCACATGAACACCACACATAAAACACGAATCCCCCATTCCTCTTATTTTAAGCTAAGATTTTTCCTTGCAACTAGCCTCGAGTTAAGCGAATATTGCTCGTTGCAATTAGCCCCAAGTAACCGTGTACAATATCGCGCCATATACGCCATTATGATGAGATATTTACACGGAATACTCAGCAGG
This sequence comes from Acanthosepion pharaonis, assembly GCA_903632075.3. Classification (NCBI taxonomy): domain Eukaryota; kingdom Metazoa; phylum Mollusca; class Cephalopoda; order Sepiida; family Sepiidae; genus Acanthosepion; species Acanthosepion pharaonis. The sequence continues at coordinate 672,507 of CAHIKZ030000946.1, forward strand.
ATATTTCCTGAAGCATACGATATATGTGTTTCCATTTGCTCTGTCACTTGCCCTTTGTAGCACTTAGAAATATTTACCAAGCCTCCCGCCCCTGTTCCATCATCCATTCACACTGTTATTTAACCCGCTGTTTTCCCTTTCAATCTTGTCCTAGATATACCCTGTGAGCATCAAATTGTCTGAGACCTCCTTTTTCAGAATGCGTACAATGAACTATCCCATTGACTCTTTCTTATAATCAAATTGACCCTTTTCCTTTCCATTATCTTTAGGACTTCTTCGTTGGTTGCTCTCTTCATTCAGGGAAATATCAGCACCATTCAGGGGAACCACATTTCTGTACTTCTAGTTTTCTCTTCATCTGTGAGATGATTATGCAATAGGTAATTTCACGTAAAAATCAATCGAGATGTTTTTGATCTTACATCTGTCGAATAATATCAAACACTGCACACACAAAATCCTACCGTTTTCATCGAATACCCATATATGAACTGAAAAACTATAGCGTCATATTTCCTAGCAAACCAAAAGAGAATCAAGCATATTAAGCAAAGTAATGCATGGAAAATTTATATTGCGAATGAAAGACTGAAAATTGTAAAGATAATCCCAGAAATAATGTAAAAAACTTATTTCAGTTCCTATTATAAGTAAATCAGTAAACAAAAGCATAGTTGAAATCACAGAAGTTATAGAGATTGCAGCAAGTGAAAAAGAAAGAAATACTGGCGTAATGTGCCTTGGGAAAGGACAAAGAAGAGAATATTACAAAAAAAATATTTGCTTTAGCTTTTTATGCAGAGTGTTTCTACTTGGGGATCTGCTGTCATCTCGAATAATACAAAGAATAGATAATACTTCTTGGATAAAATTATTTCTATGAATGATTCCCGGTATGATTCCATGGTTTACGTTCTCCTTGTTATTTCTCGGTCTCGAAGTTTCCATTGTCTTTGGAACCTGCATTGTGTTACCATCTCCTGCACCACAATCTTGGCTGAAACGGACAGATGCGTTTAGGGTCCCTGGGGTGTGTAGGATTAGAATCGAATGCGTACTGATGTGAGGAGGTGGTTCATTTTATTTGTTCCACTTGCTGGACACGGTGCGTCCCTTGACCATTTTGTATGCAGTCGGGCGCATAATGGACAATTGAAAATGCCATTCATTTTAAGCCATCTTGTTTAACAACTAAAGAAAATTGCGGATATTTGCTAAGTAACTTATCCGGAATAGAGGAGAGATTTTTCTGTGGAAGATTTTCTGAATTGGCTTTCATGGATGCAAAGAGATAATGCAATGCGGGGAAGAATATGGACGAAACACTGTAGAGAAAATAGACATACTCAGAAAAAAAAATGGTGGGGAGGAGATTAAAGACTCGGAGGAGACATGTGAAGATGGAAATCAGGGAAATATAAGTAGGAGAAAAATAAATATACCAAAAATGAAATATGCGAAATGATAAAAAAACATAAATTAGGTTATGAATGAAAACAGGAAGAAGCGAAAAGATGAAGGAAGATATTCAGAATTGTGTAGAAAGACGTCGGAATGAGTAAGAAAAACAAAAATGAATTAAATGAATGAAAAGAAGAAAAATGAAGAAAATACGTAAAAAATGAAAGGAGAATGAGGAGTAGAAAGAATAATGAAAAAACACAAACAAATAAAAAGGAAAAAGAAGGAATTTTGCAATGAAATTGGGAAAGAAAATATTTTGAGAATGAGAAGAAAGAAGAGGAAAATATTTCGATAGAAGGAAAAGACATACTTTCAATGTCATCTGTAAAAGATAAAAAGAAAACAAATAAAAGAAGTGAATGAGAGAATTTAGTGGCAGAATAAATAAACACGTATAAATGCCTGAAAAAAGAAAAAAAAGATTAGATAGCAAGGAAGAAGAAAGAATGAAAGAATAATAGAAAGACAAAGGTAAACAAAGAAAATGATAATGATAAAATATAAAAGTTGGAAAGAAAATAGAGACATTTAATAGAGACAATAGTTAAAAATAAAAGAAAGTATAGAAAGAAAAGAAAAATGAATAAGATAAAAATAAGAACAGAAAAGGGGACAAATTGAAATAGGAAAATACAGAATCATGGAAATGACGTAAAAATTGCTAAAAAAGTTCAAAGCAAAAAATTATCAAGAGAAGTGTCATATAGGAAAATATTAACAATAAAACAGAGGAAATTTAGGAAACATGAAAAGATCAAAATAATTGTATTTGTAAAGTGTTTAAGAGAAGAAAGGAAATTTCAGGAAAAGAAATGTAAACAGAAATAAAAGAAATTGAATACAAGACAAAAAATAAACTTCCAAAGAAGACGAACAAAAGTAAAAAGAAAAGAAAACAAAATGAGGCTTTATTGAAATTAAAATGTAAATGATCCGAAACATAAAAATGAAAAAAGATGGAAGGAAGAAAGGAAAGAAAAAATGTAAAAATGAAAGTCAAAATGGAAATGAAATAAAAAAGCATGAGGAATAATATAAATAAAAGCTTCACTGATTTGTTTTCTAAGGCTTATTTATCCTTTGAGGTAATTTAGTGGTATACAAATATATTTAGATTGTAAGAACTTTGGGGACGGAGAGGTGTTAATAATTAACGCGTAGGTTGGGGATACGTGCTGGATTCATGCATTTTGAAAGGGTATTTGCGCGTAAGTAAATTTATATGTGAAATCAACTGAAATTGGAACTATGTTCGCCGATTAACAATTCCGAACAAGTATCCACTATACCAACCACACATCCAATTGATAAAACTCAATGAAATACATGATTCTAAGAAAGAAAGAAAGAATGAAAAATAAATAAAGAAACAAACAAACAAAATAAGAAACAAAGAAAGAAAAAATATATATATGAAACAAAAAGCATAAGAAGTAAAAGAAAGACATGATTCTAAGCATTGAAAGAAAGAAAAAAATGAGGGAGAACAAAAAGTACAAGAAACAAAATAAATAAAAGTCTAGGAAATACATGGATATTGGCATGGACAGAAAGAAAGAAAGAAAGAAAGAAAGAAAGAAAGAAAGAAAGAAAGAAAGAAAAACTGAAGACTGCAAATGAAAGAAAGAACTAACAAATACGAAACAAATTTACGAGATGGAAGAGAACGATGTAAAATATGAGAATTAAGAACAAAAGAGACTAAAAAGGAACAAATAGAAAAGAAAAATGAATAAAAGTTGAAATAAAACAATGTAGAAATGTTAAAGAAGAAATGAAGGGACGAAAATTGAAAGAATTAATAATATAATATATATAGATAAAGAACGGAGAGAAAACGAAAATGACGGAGAAAGAAAATTCAAAGAATTCAAACAATAAAGGCAAACATAAGTTGTTTGAAGAGAGAAGAAAAACGAAATGTCTAAAATTAGGATTTTCGAAGGAAAAAAAATGAGAATAAATGGAAGGAAGACCCAACGAAAGAAAAAATAAATAAAATGATCCGAAAAGTAAAACAAGATAAAGAAATTTAAATTGTAAGGCAAATGAAAGATAATAAAAGAAATGAATGAAAATATTGGTGTGAATGAGAAAATACATTAAAGTGTCCTGTTCGAAAGAAAGAACAACGAATCAAGCTCCTCTTAAATGAAAGAAAATATTAGAATAATTGCAAAAAAAAAAGGATGGAAATATAAACATATGAATAAAGAAAAAAAATAATCTGAAAAATAAAAGCAAATTGGCTCATAACGGTGAATAAGCATTCAAAGTAGTAGAATATAACAGGAATAAATGAGGGATATATAAGAAAACATATAAAAATAAGTATCATTGTTGTTTACATATTCTTTTTGTTGAAAGACAAAAATCTATCGTACGACAAAAATAAATTAACTGAAAAAATTTACAAAAGAAAAAGTAGCTGAAAGTTATATGGCTTCGCGTTTACTTGCAAAAAAGCTATTTTCGTGTGACAACAAACAAAGTTATTTGCTGCCCTACGATCGGAACCCTAAAAAGATTTATCAGTGAAAATGGCTTCACATGGTCGAGTTTCGCCATTTGCTGTCTCTCGGAGATGGAACTAAACTGACATTGTTCTTTGGTGTGAGTCTGTTCTTTCTTTACCATTATATTCTGAGCTATTTATTTTTTTTTATTTCTTTGTACATTTTGATCGAATAACATGCTATCAGTTATAAAGGAAATCTGCTATAGTGTACCCATCTTTACTCCTGGCAAGAGATATTTTATGGGTTACAAATTATATTATGGAAGCCTGCATTCATCGACAACGCACGAATGTAAATGTCTTTCGTAAACAGTGAGACGTGATGTGGTGAAGAATGGATTTTATCCTTTAAGATATTGATACAGATCTCTACTTATAAGACTCTCTATCACAGCTGACGTATATTTGTTGATTTCTGTTAATCATTTCACCCCAAGCAAGATGATAATGTCATTAAGACGTACAGGCTTGCAAGGATTTAAATAGAATGACAACACATTAGTGAGACGTGAGGAAAGAAAACAAATGAGCAGGATTTATTAAGACAGGGACTGCTATTGAAGTTGCATATAATAATTTCGAGATTATAGGTAGCAGGAATGCAGGAAAGTGGACACAAAATTCCCACAGTGAGAGAAAAGAAACCATTAGAATAAACTTACGGTTGCATCTAGTAAGTTCAATGGTAAAACGGCGCTACCTAGATGGCAATTTAGTAACACGCTTAAATTCATGCAGTCGAACATAAGAACAATTAAAATGAAAATATTTGTAGACACTGAGAAGCCGCATCTGGAAAAGAGGTCAAGATCGATTACATTACAGATTCTTCTTTGAATTTTTTTCAAGAATCTCAAGATCTATAGTAGGAGCTCCAGACCAAATATGACAGCAAAAGAATTGTAGACATAAAATGTGCAAGACTGATTCTGACGAGAAAACTGAATCAACATTCATAATATTAAATCTCGAAATTGATTTAATATACACACCTCAGTACCTGAGTAAACGTGTACGCAATAGACTGCAACGAGTTTTCTCTCGGAGTTTAGTATCAGTCATGTTGGTGGAAGACAGGAAAGTTACTCTGCGGTGATTCAATGAAAGGGACAGAAATCGACAGGCGAAGTCAGGATTGATTGCATAAGGACCACTTCTTTAAATTTCATTAACAATCTCGTGTCATATAGCATAGGCATCAGACCAGATATGGCAACAGAATTCAGTACACGGGCATATGGTAGATTTATAAATGTGATAGATGGACAGTGACAAGAAAAATTGTCTGGCACTACACAGTGAATAAACTTTCCTAGCAAGGAAAGCTAGCGATTTTCTCAATATAATCACTTTTCCCCATTAAGGCGCGAATATTTGCACTCCTGGTGTTTAGCATCGATCATGACTGCAGCAAGAAATACTCTCTGCTTTTAAGAGTTCCTGGATTATTGTTTGGATGGTATAAACTATAAATAAATAATATATTAATCTGCTTTAAAATTCTACCAGAAAATATCAAGTAATAGCTATCGAATGTTTTCAAAAACACCCAATATGATTATCGACTTAGAAAAGCACGGAAGAGAAAGAAAAAATAGTTCGACTACATAACGATCAATGAGACCCAGGATGGTAGAAATGTAATACATATATAAGTACCAACTTTTTGACTGACGAACTTCCATTGATATGCACTCACAGCGTAGAAATTACATGAGCGTATAGCGAAGAAAGGAGAATGTAACCCTACCAAGGCATATTATAAGCAAGAGAGACAGATGAAAGCCCATATAAATGGCTGGCTGTCCACGACGAGAAAAGATGGTGAAAAGACAATATATAATAATAGCTACAAATGATAGGAAATTGTGACTAGTCTTGTTCAGAAACGTCCTAAAGGGAAAAGGCGATTTGAAGAAGAAAATTGTTATTAAATCCATAGTTGTTTAACTGGAAAGTTAAACAATTATCGATTACCTTTTAATGTCTATAATTAGGTTTGTAGTCCAGGTAATAGTAAATAATTGAACTACAATATTTTATAGTAGTCGAATACTTCGCAAGTGAATCCATGTATCACCATTTTTATAGTGTTATTTTATTTAAGTACAACATGATAGATGCAAAACACTTAAACTTTGAATCTTGGTAAAAATTATTTGACATAAAACATTGAATGTCTTGTACAGATCTCTATAAACGTTATGATATTGATGAAATTGTTAACTGAATATCAGTTTTGAGCGGATTATTCATTAGTGGCATGCAGAAACTAAAATTAATTAATTTAAAAAGGCTAATTAAAAATTGAAGGAAATTATAAAAAATAATCCCAGACATGTCATGCGTTATGTTAGTATGCCTTGTTTTGCTTTGTTTTGTTTTGCAGCATATCAACACCTCAATGGGTCATTTAATCCCTACCCTTTTTTTTTACTCTGGTGATATTTGTTTTGTGAAAAATCTATTTCTGTTAGTATTTTTCCTCAAAAACGAATAGCTGGTAATATTATTTTTTCCAAAACGTATAGCTGGTAAATTTATTTTTTTCCAAAACGTATAGCTGATAATGTTATTTTTTTCAAAAACGTATAGCTGGTAATATTTTTTCAAAAACATTGCTGGTAATATTTTTTTTTTCTTCAAAAATTTCATTTCTGTTAATAATTTTTTACAAATTATTTCTGGTATTAAAACCTATATTTACACTTTTATAATGCCTTTTACCACAGTTTCTGGGTTAACTATTTGCCCGTAGCTGGGGCCCTAACAGGTGCTACTATCCAGGGTCAGGGTGGAACTGTGAACAGCAGCAATTAAGATGAGGTTCCACGCTCCTCAAAACCTCATGATCAGAGGCCTTGCTGTTAGACGTAGTTTATCGTCTTACCCCGGACACGGATGTCGTTTATTCTTTTACCTAGGACACCCCGTTGGGAGAGGGGTCCTTACCCCTCTGCAGAGGTGCAGTCAGCGTATTCTACAGCCCCAGCCGACAGGGATTTTCTTGTTTAAAACTTATTAAAATTTTATCTTTTCTTTGATTAATACTATAAAAATTGGCAAGGCCTGAACGGCAACATATGACGTGTATAGTTTCGTTAAAGCTTTTAATGTATTTAATTCTCTAAAAAGAAATTGTAAGAAATTATTTTACCAAAGATAACACGACGATGAGTTATTCGAATAAGAAAGTAAAATATGCATTTCAGTCTTATCGTTTTCTTGTTTTGGTTGACATTAGAGAGGTTTAATAAAAAATTACATTTTCTTTGGGTGGAATAAAAAATACATTTTCATTAAGATTCATCTGAATTCATGAAGGTAGAAATAACGCTAAATATCAGAATGTTGCTCCAGAAAGCGGGAAATATAAGATCGTATGTTTATAAAATTTAGGGTAATAGGCAAATCTGAAAATCTAAAAAAATAAGTTAAACATAAAGTTAACTGTCTTAGTAAGAGAGTTGCGTGAATCTGGGTATTGTTGAAATCAGCAAGAATACCGAGAAATAAGTTAACCAATTAAATGTCTGACACTGATACTTTGCAATGTTCCAAGACAAAACTGTTATGAAAGTGAATCGGTTAACATATTTTAAAATACAATTAGAAAATAAACATTTCTTCTTCTTCTTCTTCTTCTTCTCCTCCTCCTCCTCCTCCAGCTCCTCCTCCTCATTCTCCTCCTCCTCCTCCTCTTCTTCTTCTTCTTCTTGACATTCTTATTCATCAGTCTTCTTTAATCTTCATCTTTCTTCTTTTATTTTCCTGGTTTTGACTCTTCTCCTTTTTTCTTATATATCTTCTCTTCTGCGTTCTTTTTTTTCTTCCTTCATATTTTCTCTATTCTTCCTTTTTCTCCTTTATCATTTTTCGTCTACATCTTCAGATACTTCTTTTTACTTCTTCTTTTTCCTCTTCTTTTGCGTTTTTTTCTTCTTCTTCTCCTTCATTTCTTTTCTTCTTCTTTATTTTATTATTCATTTTACCTTCTTTCTAATTCTTCACTCTTCTCTATTTGATCTTCATTTTTTCTTTTTTCGTCATTTTCTCTTTTCTTTTCTTCTTTTGTTTCTTCTTCTTCTTCTTCTTTTTCTCCTTCTTCTTCTATTGAGCTTCAACAGTGTTTGATTGATAGATCAACTGAAGTAAACTTAAACTTAAACCCTCCAGTATTACTGTTACAATTCTTTTCGAAATTTCAAATTCATTTGTTTTATTACCTTTTATAACCTTTTGCAAACCAATTCAAGTTAATTCAATTCTTGCTTGTAATGCTGGGTGAATTAATGCTGGATGAGAATAATCTTGGGTGAGGCAATCCTGGTGCGGTTGTCATGTTCCCAGTACACAATGCTACAGTTCTCTGCCAGTTTCGTATTTTTCTAGCATTTCCGGTTCTTTACGTTTTGTCTGTGATCAGATCGATTGATGTCATCCCTATTTATCGATTTGCAATAATGATATGCATAATCGCAGGCAAATAATTTAATTGCTGAATTGCACTTTGATAACTACATTTGTTTATTTGTTCACTACTGGCTAATTTCCCTAATAAAGCTAGGCTCTGCGCTGAATGTATATGCCATTACTGGAAACAATCTTTGAATATGTTTTCTTGAATAACTTTCAATACTATAGCCACATGGTGTGTCAGTAAAATTTTAGAAATTTAAGGCATTTTTTATTTTGAAACTAACCAAGAGTTCCATAGAATAATCAATATTTTCATTATTCGTACTATTGTCCTCATCTTTGTCGCCATACTTATTACAAGGTTTTGGCCGTTGTACTCTCCGGCCTTCTTCAGGTAGTTGAAATGTCGAAATGAACACTTTATTTCGCTCAACGGGGTAGACATAGAATTAAAGAAGGCCGAGGCGTACAATGGCTGAAACATTGTAATAAATATGGCGACGAAGATGAGGACAATAGTCCGAATAATATAAATAGTGGAAATAATACCTCATCTCAGAAATATAGACAGGTAATGAAGGGTCGAAACGTTGTGATAAATATGGCGCTCAAGATGAGGACAATAGTACGAATAATGTAAATAGTGTACATAATATCTCATCTCAGAAATATAGACAGATAATGAAGGGCCGAAACTTTGTGTTAAATATGGCGACAACGATGATGTCAATAGTACGAATAATGTTAATAGTGTACATAATACATCATATCAGAAATATAGACAGTTACTCCATTGGATGAATTTAGTAAATTGCGTGGAGCGTCTCTTTATCGTAACATCTTTCTTCATCTGGAACTGAAAAACACCTAATGCATGATACGCACATGAATTATCGTTAAACAAAAATCTACGATATGAGCGCATTAAGTTTTGCACTCGGCACACATTTGAATCTGTTCTTTGTGCATTTGGCTTCAAGATCTTGCCTCATCTAAATAATTTTAAATAAGTGTGCCTCACAAAATTACTTGATTTACTCAGAGTATGTTTACAATGAGCCATTTTAGGGTGCTAGCAGTTAATTCGCACACAAAATATGCTACTTTATAATACTTTCACATATATTTCTTCCAGCAACATAACATGAATTTTATAGAATTACATATATTTTTCTGCAAAAGTAAAACTGATATTGGGAATATATCGGGCATTTTCAGGTACAAAAATTTGCCTGAATTATTGCCTAAGCCTAAGGCTATGGTTATATATAGAAGTATGATAATTAAATATATATATATATATATATATACTGATCAAACAAGATAATAAAGCCACTAATACGAGATATTTTATAGAGTGTTAGAGAGTTTGCGAAAAAATATAGACGTTATTAAAAGAAAGAGAATAATAAAAAAAACAAGAATTAAGAAGACAGCTGATAGCGATTGATATTACATTTACATTTTTGAATAACAAAATTGACTTTGAAGCTAGAAGCTGTATCGGAATTACAGAGAGAATTGCTATAGAAGAACCTAAAATCATAGAGCTTACGGTTAGATCTAACCAATTCAAATATAAAATGAGAC
>CAHIKZ030000946.1:687500-707500 GCA_903632075.3 Acanthosepion pharaonis
AAATTGGATTCGACTGAAGGCAATTGGCCAATTTTTATTTGCTTTCCGAACCTGCAAAGTTGTTAAACTTTCACTCCTGTTGTAGAATTGAATATTTCCGGGCAATATCTTGTTATTAGCAAATTCAGAATACATGAATTAATATTCTGAGCAAATAACTAGATTCCCATCAGTTAGTGAAACGGAATTTCGCAAATATAGAATTCAAGAAAAGGTTGGAATAATTATATTTTTATACTCTATTTATATTTCTTTACGTTAGAAACTATCTTTCATTTTACTGAACTTACATTCATTTCGAGGTTTTAGGCAAAATCTAAAAATTATCTGTAAAATAATCGATTCTAGCTTGACATCTCGACTTCAGTCACTTTTTCACCTATGTGGCATGGTTTCACACTATCTTTTCTGCAAATATTTTCATGGTAACTTCTCAAACGATTGTTTTGCCTTGGTTGTCCGACAATATAAAATTAAGCGTGTTACTAAATTGGCATATAGGTCCCACCCCTTTAATTTTGAAATAGCTAAATGCAGCCACCACTTAAACTCCAACAGTTTATTTGCATTCCTTTTACTTGCTTCCGTCACAACAGCAATCTTTGAAAATACACCGTCAATTAAAAATACACCGTCAATCGCTATATTCTATTTTCTTGAAACCGTTCATCTTTTGTTCTTTCCTAAATCCTCCCTATAATTATTTTTTCAACATTCACGCCCTGTAATCGCATGCGTACTAGTAACATGTCCCCTTGCTTGGGGTGATTTTTTTAAATAAAATTATGAATATGATTAATTGCTATTTATAGAGCATGTAAAATGTCTGTAAAATTTCTAAATATGGTCCGAGAATATATTAATTATAAGAAAGGACGTCTAATTTTATCAAAACACCATCTTACGCAGAGAAATGAAAGGCTCCAGTTTCCAAAATTGTACTTCTCAGCAAAGCATAACGATTCTAAAATACTTGGCTGAAAAATAATAATGTAATAAACGGAAGGGAAGTAACTGTTTCGAACAGGTTATTTGAATAATCTAAAATTTTTATAATTCAAATGCTTTTTTAAATGTTTTTCGCTGTATCTCAATTTTTGATTGAATATGGCAATATACATTAATATATAGCAGAGGACAAGGATAATCCTTAATTCAAAAGCATAAATAGGCCAACAGTAAATAACTGATGTGTTTTCCTAAGAAATCATGGTAATTCCGTGATAGCAGAGAAGGAATGCATGAACAAACAAGATTGCTCACTTCCGAATAAGCCAGGATAATAAACAATTTTTAATCATTCTCAGACCATGCAAATCAGTAATGTCACTAAGTCACATAGGTTACTGGGCGTGGGAGAATTAGAAACAGAAACATTAATAATGAGCGCGAAAGAAAAAGAATAAACAGAAGAATAGATAGCGATTAACTTTGCATTAGTCACGTGTTTTCGATTTAAAAATAAAATTTCATTTCAGAGTCGCCTTCATTTACCATAAACCATTGAAATTAACTCAGCCTTACTCTTTCCGTACAAATAGCTATTTTAAATGTTTGAAAAAGGCAATTGAACGGTTTTTCGCAAATAACCATTTGCGTACATATATTTTTGTATGCAGTAATTATGTCAAGCGATGAGGCTAAAAAATTTATCAAATGCTTCTCTAATTATTTGATTCTCATTCTAGATTCACGTTGTAAGTTAATAATTATTTTTCTGTTTTCTCTTCTTTTCATCAGGATGCGTTTAAATTGTCAAACATTCCACATTGTATTTTTAGATATGGTGAAAAGAAAAATGGGTCGTGTATCATCGTTTTTTTTTTTCTTCTTTTATCCTCACATATCCCATAATTATCAATATATACTTCATCCCTTCAGAATCGGAATTTAACTCACAACATAAACGAATATGTTGGGGAGAAACCGTTTCTAATAATTGCATGTGGGTAGTCACAATTCATCCAATATTGTCCTTGTGCTTGATTTTAAATCTTTCATAATCAATTAGATTTTAATAGACATTAATTTACAAATATGTTTTATTATTCTTTTTAGTTTGTCTGGCTATTATTTTTTTGGAGTCTGTCTATATTTCTGAGATGATGCATTATGTACATTATTAACATTATTCGGACTATTGTCCTCATCTTTGTCGCCATATTTATCATAACGTTTCGGCCGTTGCCTCGCTCCGGCCTTCTTCAGGTGGTTGGAATTTCGAACTGAACTCTTTATTTCCATTTTTACCAGTGCTCATATTGCAATTTTGCTGTTATCATTTCATGTTTTTACCAGAGCTCATATTGCAACTTTGTTGTTATCATTGCTTTTCTCAGGCACTCCTTAAAGACTGTGTGTACGCTATCCCGTGCAGCTGCGGAAAGGAATATAAAGGAGAGACACACGCCCCCACAAGGTAAGGCTTCAAGAACACCAGAAAGCTGTAACACAAGGGGAAATAGAAAAATCAGGCGTGGCTAACCACATATGGAGAGAGATGGGAGATCACCGCCCTCTGTGGGATCATGTTGAGATCATAGTCAAGGAACACCATTGGAAAATTCGTAAACTTAAGGAATCAGCATATATTCGAGGCCACAAAAATCTCCTGAGCCGACCAAGCATAGAAATAAATACAATATGGGAACTAGTAATAAGGGGTGCCAGAGAAAAGCAATGATAACTACAAAGTTGCAATATGAGCTCTGGTAAAAAACATGATTGATAACAGCAAAATGAGCACTGGTAAAAATGGTTGCTGAACACATTAAGTTTATACTACCCAGAAATGTATACCCAGATGTCATCACGGACACATGGCACAGTGGATAAAGACGTTGGTTAGACAGTGACAGGGCCCAAAGAGTGTGAGTTCACTACCCGGTTAAGGCAGTGGAGATCTTTCAGAGGGAAATTAGCAGAAGATAAGTGATAACTGACTTCCATCAAACATGGCACGTGGAACTAGAACAGTTTACACCAGTGAGCGAAATAAAGGGTTCAGTTCGAAATTCCAACCACCTGAAGAAGCCTACAACGTCCGAAACATTTTGATAAATATGGCGACAAAGATGAGGACAATAGTCCGAATACGGTAAATAATGTATTATTATTTTTATTTTCAATTCTTTTTAATGAGGGATTCGTTTTCTACGGGTTATCAACCTTTTGCAGGTTAAGGCCCGGATAATATTTTTATATTGTAATTAATTTGGGGGCAATTTGATAAGGAATTAGTGATACAAGTCTTACTAATAAACCCATATCTGGGGAGATAAGAAAGAAAATACTTGATCAACATTTGATAAACAAACAAGAAATTTTTTATTTCGATATAAAGTTGGGAATCTATTCTATATTACAATCAATAGGCAAACTGGCCACGATAATTTCTGTACTGGCAAAACTAATATGAACCCTTGTATGAAAACGTTCGGATGAACGAGACATCCATATTCTCCAAACCTCTCGATGGCTGAGAAGCAGTGATTTTAAGGGGTAGACTGAAGGCCTTCTTAAGGCATAACAAGACTAATGTCTTCCAACAAATGCCTAAAAGACTAAAATCTACAACGATGACTCACATCCCACTTATCATATGACATATACTTGATGAAACTGGTGACCTCATAGTATCGGGTTACACAATCGTTGCTAAGAAAGAATATATTATTAAACACGACAGGATATGGCAATATATTCATTGCCATGTCTATTTGAATTATGGAATTGGATCCTGGACACATGATACAAATAAGGATAATTGCAGTTTAAGTTCCCACATGTTCGTTACTACGAATTACATATCTCTATAATTTGACAGTTTTTGAAATTCTTTTTTTTAGAAATATTGGAGTCATATCTATTGGTTGCTCGGTTCCTTTGTGAGTTCCTCTTAACGTAGACCGTCTAAGCGAAGTGAATTATCAAAACTGCGAGTCTATGCACTTCATTTTATGGAAACCATTCGTCATATATTATAAATTTGACTGTAATGCATATTCCTGATATAAAACTTATCAAACTATATGATATGATGCAGATATAATGGGAGATATTTTTCAAGAAATGTTTATTGTCCCATTTATAATTCCCTTATCATGGACATTATTATATCACTAAGACATACTCAAAATTATATATATCTATTTACAAATGCCCCACGCAGAAATAATATAACATATATTTAGATAGAAAGCAGAATGAAAGAAGAAATAAAACATAGAGTCAAATATAATATGGAGATTCTTCTGTATTTCTGGAGGTGCCGTGTCTAGGACTTCAGATTGAGGTGGGCCAGATTCATCTATGTTACAAGCGAGGACATATTCCATGAACAGGAAACGGGTGGTCTTTGCGTTTTCCCAAACTGAAGACTGCGAACCGGAGATAATTTTTTTCTCTATCTGGGATGGTTATACCCAAAGAGAAACGGGGACATATGCTTGTAAACTTGGGTAGAGCGTGGTAATATTTAGCCTCAGACCGGACTGGGAATCATGAGCCAAGCAAACGAATGAGTGACTGCAGGTTTTATCACTTTATGAAATGACGTTACTATCCGGGTGTCAAGTGACCCACAGGTATTTATCTCCACCAAAATGATATGGTTGGGTTTTTATTCCTTACACGTATATTATGTTTCTTATTTTAGTATCGCTGTTGATGTGCAACTTTCTCACTCATTACTAATAACAATAATACATATTTGATTAAATAATATTTATATGGAGACGAGTAAGTAGAATGATGATATAGTAAAGAGTGTCAATGAAAAAATTAGCTTTCATAGTGAAAGTTTCATCTTTCATGTTTGGAAAAATAACACGTAATATGTACACTTAAATAACGTAATTTATTTAATACCGCAACTTATCGTTTTAGTTGTTCATTTCCAATTTAACATGAAACCGATTACTCTATTTTAGTAATTAATATTTTGACAAGAATTAATATATTTTTTTGCATTCATCTCTTTTCCTTACATTTTAAAATTTGATGTTCGAAGTTCTCTTGTCGAACATCATTTTAATTCATTATATTTTCTCCAGCACGAAATGTCACGATGTTCTTACAACTTGACTATATTTAGTTATTCCCTATTATTTGAATATTATCAGAAGAATTTTAGACACAGATTTTATGATTGAAACCTCCACATCTATAAGATTATTAATATTACTATTGAACTTTTTAATTAGCTGTTTGATCCAAGTATTTGTGAAGCTTTCATTTGAGACCTGAAGAAAAGACAGACTCTTCCATTTCGAAAATATTGTAAGACGTAGATAATCTCTCTAAATTTTTGAGAGTATCTCATTAACAAATCTTTTGTGTTTTTTTTAAGAATTTCGCCCCAACCAAAGCAGGAGTTTCACTACCACGCAAGGAGGTACAGAGAGTGAGATTAAGAAAAAAGAGGGCTGTCTGTGGAAAGTATAAAAGAAAGACAGTGATCAAGATCAAGACAGCAGAAGCTGTCGATTAACATTACATTTGAATATTTCAAGATTATAAATATTAAAGAAGCAAGTAAGCGGGAAAAGTCTCACTGTCGGGAAGAGCGAGAGAAGATGTTAGTGTATAAGAGGGTGCTAAATTTAACTATTTCGAGAGTGAAAGGGTGGGACCGAGATACCAACCTAGTAGCACATTTAAGCAATTGGGGTACCCGTGAAAGTAGTTCGTCATAGCAGTTGCCATGAATATATTTGTAGAAATAACAGAGGGAAGCCACATCACATCTGTGGAAAAATGACAGTAGACGAGATGCCAGCTCATGACCTATCACACTGCACATTAGTCGTTGGATTTTGCCGAGATCCTAGAGATGAACAGTGGGGGTGCAGACCATATATGCCAACAGTATTGAATGCAAGGAAGAATAGTAGATTTGTAGATTTGAAGGATCGACTAAAACGAGAAAAAACTTGTTGCAAGTTTGCATAACTTCATTATAAGCTCTCTATTCTAGCTTACTAATTATTTTGACGAGATTTTACATTTGTAAACAACTCCTAGCGTCATCTGCATTATTATATATATATATATATATATATATATATATATATATATATATATATTATAAATTAATTGATTTAAAATATGTTTTTTTCGCTACACAGTTCCAACCATGTTTCAAAAATAGAAGCTAAAAACGCCGAATTTAATTTTGCAATTAAATTAAAAGCATTAGTTCCATTTCATCTTCAAGCGACTGTTCTTTCTTTTTTTTTTATATACATATATATATATATATATATATATATATATATATATATATATATATATATATATATATATATACTTCCGATGTCATATTTCGACAACCTGCTAGTTTCGCCTTTGAGGTAGGTCGCGTCTCTTATTAGACTAGACCAAAGCCAATGGAAGAGTGAGTTTTTTTTGTTTTTTTTTAAGCATTTCACCCCAAGCAAGGCGGGAAGCCACTAGGATGCAAAGGGTTACAGAAAATAGCAAGATCAGATAGGAGTTATAGAAGAAATGATGAGGGTAGTGGATAGATTAAGGCAACTGGAGATGTCGATTGACATTACACTTGAATAGCTGGAGATTATAGCTCACAGGGAAACAGGAGAAGGGAAGAGAGTTACACAGGCGAGAGGTGCGAGTCTACTATAAGTTTCATTAATAGTTGCAGTGTTTCATTTTGGCAAAATTTATTTTTTATCGATACTGATTTTGGAAAATAAATTTAGAATACTTATTATAAATAAAAATATATTATATAATATCTTGTAAAGTATATGCTTATTAAACATACCATTGAAATTAATTCACCATTTTAAATAGTAAATAAATTAGATATCTGCAATTTATCTTTATTCATCATCTGATAACATATAAAATACTAATTATAATATAAGAAAGATACAAATGTCTTAAAATATTTTTTTCAAAAATTTCAAATTAGATTTCACATTATATTTCAAATTTTATTTAATTATGCCATATATATTATTCATATTTATTTTCATCCGCTTAAATTATAAAGTAATGAAATCATTTTTATTTCGAGAAAGAGCGTTTTTTTTTTAAATTTCAAGAGCCAATATTATTATCAACAAAAATATTTTAGCAGATTTTTTTTAATGCCGTTGTAAGCTCATTGACATAATAAGACAAGCGAAAGATGTGTTTTTCTTTTCGCTATTTTTGCAAAAAGAGAATAAACTGATGATGATGATGATGATGATGATGATGATGATGATGGTGGTGGTGGTGGGAGAGGAGGAGGTGCTGCTGCTGCTGCTTCTGTTCGAGCTGGTGTTAATGTTGAAGAAGAAGAAGAAGAAGAAGAAGAAGAAGAAGAAGAAGAAGAAGAAGAAGAAGAAGAAGAAGAAGAAGAAGAATCATGTACGATATAAAATTGGCGTAAGAAGATATACAAAAATTGGAAAATAATAAAACTGACAGAGAAAGACAAAGTTATATAAAAGAAAACGGAAGAAAGGAGAGAATAAACAGGAAGAATGTGTAGAGTGTAAAAGAAAAGAGCAAAAGAAAAAGACAATGGCGAGACAAGGGCGAGCAGCACCATCTCATATTTCTCATTAAGTTTTCTTGTTATCATTGGATTAGCTCTTTATTAATATTTAACTGCATTAACTGATAGTCTTTTAAATCAGTTCAACACAAGAAAAGCTATAATGCTTAAGTGACTAGTCTATGTAAAAGAAAATGTTAAGACTTTACACAATCCTAAACACTCCTAAACAAATAACAAGTAATCTGTTTCTTCCTATATTTTATAATTATCAAATTCTGCTTTTAGTATTTAGGATTCCAATTATTATTTTTTTTATTTTTTTTTTCATTATTATATCTATGTTATTGCCTTTTAGACTCCAGTAGGTATGCATATTTAAGTTCCAGAGCTTTTCTGCAGTTCCATCTTCCATTATTATTATTAGTAGTAGTAGTTTTATTTGACTTACTACTAATACTAATACTGCTACTGATATTACTACTAATATTTCAAAATTCCTTGAGTTTTCAGCATTCCCAGATGCTGGAATTTCAAGGGAGATGCTCTAAGAACATTTTTTCCAAATACACTTGGCTTCTGTTTAATTATTACAATAATATTTGTCGATATTCCAAGATCATCAGTAATGATGGGTATAAGTTTTTTCTTCATATTATACAAGCAGCATGGCCCGGCGTTACCAGTGCTTGATTCACAAATCGTACAACTAATACAGCAATCGCTATCACTTGCCTTAAAATATTTTTTCCTTCCTTGCCTTTAAAGGAGTGCCCTTTTCCGTGCTGATGTTGCCACATGCCTTACTTCTTGCTTATCTCACACTGCGAATTTTTTCTAAGCTCTATACTAAACATTAAATCTGTTGGAAAAAAAAAACTAAACAAAATGAACACAAAACGACCAGCACAAAAAAAAAAGTAACTGGAAAAACCGAATGAAAAAGAATGTTAACAACAAATACTTTTTCACACCCAACCCAGTTCTGCGGAATCAGAATCAACGTTGAGTTTAAGCAAGCGAATGAGCCAATTGGAGTAAAGTGCCATGCAGATTTAAATTTTTCCCACTTGTGACGAATGCAGCTATCGATTGTTTTTGCATGGTAGCATGCTAGTTATCATTCGTGTCAGTCAGCTGTTGGCTCTCACGCTGGCCTATAGAATCTTACTGCCTCTTCGTGGAAGACAACTATAGGCTCTCACGCTGGCCAGTAGAAAATGGCCGCAAACTACATGAAAACTGCTGTAGAAGCATGAAAATATCGATTATTTCCACTATCGATGGGAGTTGGGAAATGCAATGTCTGTCTTGGACTTCCCGCTAACTTGGAGCATGTGCATGTTAATTTTGGTGAAAATCTGTCGAAAATTGCGGCCGTGAATTCGTTACACACACACACACACACACACACACACACACACACACACACACACACACACACACACACCTGCCTTCTACAGATAGCGATATTCTCTTTTTTTTTTTTTGTTAATATTAAACTTTAACATTCTCTTCCAAATTTGGTTTGAAATTAACAGGAATTTTAACATATATTCGATCTTGTCTTCTGGCCTAGTTAACGTAACCGTTCAATTTTTAATATCATAGAATCTAAAACCTGTCTCCATGTATTTGCTATAATTTCTCCATTTATCTTTCGATGACATGATCAGACGAGGGCCATTTACATTTAAATAAGCATGTCAAAACGCTATTTTTTAAAATTATTTATGTATTTATTTGTTCATACCAAGCGCCCGATGGTAACATATTCAACTACCGTTCCACCTGGTCGGATGTGGCACAAGGACAATTGTATTTTGGGGTATCCGAGCCCGTAGGCTCGGGCCAAAAATTCCCGGTAGACCGCGTATAAACGGGGTCGGGCATTTGTTTCCTACACCAGAAGAGACTCTGCACTTCGTCATAGCCTCGTCTTGGTTTTCTCTCTGTCTGGACGCAGAGAGTTTGACAAGCACACTTCCGAAGTAATCCGGATAGTTACAAAAATGATTTTCTATATATAGCTTAGACGTAGCACAAGACCGAAAGTATGGGGCACCCAGTGAGGATCGCACTCACTACTCAATCGTAATTGTTCTATCGAGATAAGCTTGTTAACCATTACCACTCGCCGAGGTGCCCAAATGATTTTATATGTGTAACTCAGATATGAAACAAGGATGAATCTAAGGGACACTCAATGACGATCGAACTCACCAGTCAGTCGTAATTGTTCTAGCGAAACAAGCTTGCTAACCATTACACCACGTCTAGGCACCCAACTTTTCTATGCGTAGTGCAGATGTGGCAAAAAGCAGAATGTTTGGGGTACCCCGTGAGTAACGAACTCACTATTCAGTTGTAACTGTTCTAACGAGACAAGCTTGCTAACCATTACACCGCCTCGAGGTACCCCAGAGTCCGATAGTAATGATAATGATAATAACTGTTTCCTTATAATAATAATAATAATAATAATAAAATGTTCAGCATATATTGACCTAGCTGTCTTCGTGAATAAGGGTTGAAATTTATAAAATGTTTCTCTTAAAAAAATATTTTCCTTTCTACTATTGATTGAGTGTTTCTTCCTAATATTTTTGTAATAGTGTGGTTTGTCATCATCTTGAACAAACAATTATTTTATGGTTTTTGTTACATTTTAGATATTGAAAGTCCCTAAATGATATGCTTTCTCTTGTTTGACACAACTCTTTGTTTTTGATTGTATAGCGCCATTTATATGTTTCGAAGAAGGATTATCCTCTAAAGTCTTCATTCGCAGGAATCTATGTTTCATCACTGATCTGGAAAAAAGTTTCTATAAATTTGACAGTATAGATATTTCTGAATGTATTTGTCATCATGATTCACAAACATATGATCAAATTACTAAACAACGTAGCTAGAATATTTATATTAATGATTCAGTTTCGTATCATCGTGCGGTGTTGCGTGAGACTACCAATTATGATGAGTATTCTATGTTCAACCTATTTTTATCACTGTATTAGGCATTAATGAATGTATCTTAAAATCACAAACATCAGCCCTGCTTCTAGCGTATTTCTGGGGTACGCAAAATCGATAAAATATTGTGAAAACAAAATTAACCTTCATGTTAAACAATTGATTTGGATAATAAAATGTTATATTTCCTTTGTCTTAGCCGTGTGATTACGTAGCTCTGCTATGTCTCAGATCTAATAGATTTTCCTTTCATTTTGCTGTTTACAAATTCACTCTTCTTGCCTTGATCAGACAGTCAGCGTCGATTTCATCATCGCTGATAATCCATTCTTAGGTCTTTTATTTTTTTACGAAAACCAAATCCGCTTTGGCGAGATTAATCTCTAATTCAAACAACATATTATTTTTCTTCTTCCAAAGACAATTTATATTTTTGATGATAATATTTGTTTGAATGGAATTCAGATCTGCATTTTAAAAGTGATGCATGGAGATGTCAAACTCAAGCAAATAATGCTGTTTAAAAATTATGTAAGTATTTGCACAGAAGCCGTAACCTGTTACACCGAAACCAGAATATTAAAGGAGGCTTTCTAAAATCTAAACAGAGTATCAAAAAATTGGACATTTTCGTTTAAAAACAAAGCGTACCGAATTTCCCTATAATATCAATCCTCCATTATTGTGGTGCATGTTAGACAATTTCCTCGCGGATCTAGAAAAGTAATTTGGTATTTTTGAGAATGTCGTGGAGAATACCATAAATGGATTATGAGAATAACAATGTTTTCAGGAATGTAAAAATAAAGAGAATTATATATCACATCATACTGAAACAGTTGAGGTTTCTGTGAAAGATAATGAGAAAAAGAAAACTTGATACTCATACGAAAGGCAAGAAGCTTTTAAAAACAACGTGTGAAAATAAATTGAAGAACATGCGATGGGCGTGGTAGGTAAAACAACTAACATTGATAAAAGCTAAGAAATGGAAATTGTAGAGAGCCATGATCATTAACATTCTGAATGGTTACGATAGAAAGAAAATTAAGTAGTTGCTGTCTATCACCAACCCTAATGACAGTAGGATTACTCTTTAATGCAGGATTCTTTACTAATCTTCCTGCATACGATTCTGGAAAGAGCTAATGCAATGGTACATTTTCCTCTGAAAATACTAAGGCAAACTGGAAATTAAATTGAATCATTACAGTATTTCTGGCCATCTGATTAATAGCCAATTGCGAATTCGTCGACAACACATCTGGGGCTTTCCTTTTAAATCTCAATTGACCATTTCAATGAAAATAAGAAGCCTTCCTATCACTTTCTCCGTCAACAGTTAAATTTCATCCAACGGAATGTCGTGCAACTTATTTTCTCCAAAAATAAATCCCGTTTTTCTTTCTTTGAACGAATGATTTGCAAATGTTTCGGGCCAAATTGCTTTTTCTGCATGAGTGGAAAGCATACACATTCCGTCTAAATAACCGATCTCATTCAAGGATAAAAAAAAACTCGTATTCTTTACCGCTGGGGAAAGTATATCAATAGACAAACCGCCTCCATTCAACCGAATACAACGAGGGCACGATGATATGAACATTCTAAATAAGGAAAAAAGGTTTTTGAACGCTTGTGGCACTCTGTCTACGGCATAAAATAAGATATAATGACTCAAAGGAGAGTAAGGCATTAAGGAGAAAAAAATTTTTAAGGAGAGTAAAGTGTTAAGGAGAAAAAAGCGTTAAGGAGAGTAAAGTACTAAACTAAGGAGAATAAATAAATAAGGAGAGTAAGGTTCTAAGAAGAGTAAGGCGCTAAGGAGATTAAAGGCGGTGAGCAGAGTATATGCGCATGTTTTTCAGTCATAGTAATTTCCAAATATCACAGATACAGGGGAACGCATGTTTAGAAAAACAAATTATATTAAACCAAAAATCAAGACGAAGATTAACGAAATGAAAACATTGCAATCATCTTGGAAATGGGAATGAATGGAACATGAATAAAAGAAGAACTTTTGCATTTGATGACAGTTATCATTTTTTTAGAATCATTTCATTTTTTCATTTATGTTGTCATCCCATATTAATATACCACATAACCTATGCTTATATAATTTGCTTCAGAAATGACCCCCACCAATTTTATTAAGGCAACAATAATTGGCATTGCACCAAAATACTTTCATAACTATTTAACCCTAACTATAATGAATAATCTAATAGAAAAAGAGATGCTATTAAACGATTCGTTATAAGTATGGAAGAAATGACAAATGAAACCCAACTGAAAAGACAATATATAAACGAAAGTGTCCTCTCAAACACACTCTAACACCTTGTTATGTCGTCTGTATATTTTTAGTTATCACGTTTCACGCGTTTGCTTTTATCAGATAAGATCTTCTAAATTTATTTTTTAATGAACCAATTAGGAGAACTTCCACGTGACTACCCTAAACGCTCTATTTACAAGAATAAACTGACGCCATAACAGGCAAAAACGTCTTTCAAATGGCAAGTGGTGTTAGCCGAAAGTAATCACATTTCATACAATCGGTATATATATATATATATATATATATATATATATATATATATATATATATATATATATATAAATGGATATATATATATATATATATATATATATATATATATATATATATATATATATATATATAAGCAAACACGTTTTATATATATATATATATATATATATATATGTATGTAAACAAATTTTTTATTACATGCCGCACTGAACTCTCGCTATACATTTTTTATTATATATTACCAATTTCAAAATAAGGTGTTATATCATAATTTCAGCAAAAAACATAATTATTAACGACACAATTTTATCCAGCATATATTATAGATCTGTATACATCACTAAAATGCATGAATTGAGAAATCACTTTTATTACAAATTCGCGTAACATTTATTTCTGTCTACAACTACAAAAAAGCTCCTTAAATAATTTACACTACAGGTAAAAAGAATCGAGTCTGAATTCATTTAAAAAAATCTTCAAATTATATATTCTTATATTTTTAAAGTAAAAAATAAATTTTAATCTATCGTGTATTTATGTTTCTTTAAATGTTCAAGCTAGTATAAAAATGTTATCATGCAGAGCATCGCATTGACTTTTCGTTCGTAAAACCGTCACATGACTTAATTTCTACTTTTAAAAATCTTAGCATTGAAAAATCTCGATGGCAGACCATGACAAAAGTTCTTCACGTACGGAAAAAGCTCACGCTCACACTTTGGATATTTTCTTCGAACAATCCTATCCAATGCATCACATTCTATACTAATCGGGGATTGAGGTGACCTTGTCCTAAATTCCAAAATGTTGTTGTTTTTTTTTTCACTCTAGGTTATGTTGGCATAAAGCAGAAGAGCTATTCGTGCCGTTGTCTTGTTCAAACAGTCGAAGTTTATTGTTATTTTTTCTTGTTTTCTTTGACCTAATTTAAATCTCCAGCTATCATTGACAAAAAATACCCCAACACCATAAGATAGAAACCAGAATTCTTACCAGTAGGAACCAGACATTCATTATTCAGTTTTTCGCGTGGATTTTGTCTCATAAATGCGCTCTTCTTACTGGTAGAATTTTCCAATTTGTGCAGATCTGTACACAATGCATTTTGCTAATATTTCAATGTTCAGTTCCTATGTTTTTGCCCATAACAGTCTTTTCTGTTTATTCACCATCAATAACAACGGTTTTCGTATGAATCCACTGATGTAACTTAACTGATTTTATATCACGATGGTTGCTGTCAACAATGAAGCAGGTTTCTTTCTCTTTCATTTGCACTCAATAATCAAAAGTCATTCTTCAGCAATGCTTTTAACTTTTTTCTTGCTTTTTTTAATAGAAACAAGCAGCATGGCCCGTGCTTGATTCAAAAATCGTACGACTCAATCGCTATCACTTGACTTAAAATATTTTTGCCCTTTCTTGCCTTTAAAGGAGTGCCCTTAGCCGTGCTCATGTTGCTACATGCCTTACTTCTTGCTTATCTCACACTGCGAATTTTTTTAAGCTCTATATTAAACATTAAATCTGTAACGAAAAAAGAACTAAACAAAATGAACACAAAAAGGTCAGCTTTAAAAAAAGGACTCGAAACTGGAAAAACCGAATGAAAAAAGAATGTTAACAAGAAATATTTTTTCACACCCAACCCAGTTCTGCGGAATCAGAATCAACGTTGAGTTTAAGCAAGCGAATGAACCAACTGGAGTAAAGTGCCATGCAGATTTATATTTTCCCCATTTCTGACGAATGCAGTTATCGATTGTTTTTGCATGCTAGCATGCTAGTTAACATTCGTGTCAATCAGCTGTTGGTTCTCACGCTGGCCAATAGAACCTTCATGCCTATGCGTGGCAGCCAGCTATAGGCCCTCACTCTGGCCAGTAGAAAATGATCGCAAACTACATGAAAACTGCCGTAGAAGCATGAAAAAATCGATTATGTCCACTAACGATGGGAGTTGGGAAATGCAATATCTGTCGTGGCCTTTCCGCTAACTTGGAGCATTTGCATGTAAACTTTGGTGCAAATCCGTCGAAAATTGCGGCCGTGCATTCGTTACACACACACACACACACACACCCACACACACACACACACACACATCCTGACTTTTATAGATAGAGATAATATCTCATTTTAGAATGATTTTAAAACAAATACAGAGTTGTCCAAATCTTTTTTACCTTTAGTGTATCTACTGGTCATAACTTACTTTTAATTTCATCCAAATCATTTTTTCTAATGTTTTCTATTTTCTTGTGATTGTCCTGTGGTCTCAGGTGAAGATTATTTTAAAACTCAAAGTTGAACTCTAGTCTCGAAATAAATTTGCTATCGTTAGTTTCTCTTCTAAGTTGGAATCTTTATAATGATAAAAGAAAACTTTTATAAAACTGAAATACAAAAAAAAAAGATAAACATATCAGTAACCATACAATTATATAGAGCGCGTAAATTATTTGAAGACTATTAATATCCGAAAGGAAAACATCAATGAAAAAAGAATTTAGCACACTGGTGTACCAATGTTTGGATTACATGGAACCGCCTTTAACCACAATAATGGTTTCAATCTTGGTCCGGAATCATTAATATGCGCGCATAACCTTGTCTGTAAAGACATTGTGTTTCTAGAAATCTGTTTTATTGGAGTAACATTGATTAGTATCCTGTTCGTAATCCCCGATATGTAACAGGCAAGGAATGTATCCCTGATGTGTTAGATTGACACATGTTTAGCGCGATCTCTTTGTGCAGATTGTCCGTCATTCAGAGTACTGTGCGGAAGTGAAGAATCTTGGTGAAACACATACGGCCTTCCATCGCATAAATATCTATACTGAGCTTTAGAACAGTTTCAATCATGCAAAAGAATTCAACCGAAGACCCTCTTGAAAAAAGTTGGGTGTCATGATGTGTCTTTTACTAATAAACACTCCTGAATCCCTGTCGGGTGTGGGATACTTGAGGTTCATATCATTCGGACATAATAAGGATCAACGCATAACAACCTGTCATTTCTCCTCATTCTGCTGTTGTTGTGAAGAAGAGGTTGAGGAGACGAGAGTTGCATTTTCCCTCCAGTTCTCACGGTATTGGCAGAGCATAGGAATATTCATCTGGAGTTCACATCGGATAGTCCTTTTAATATGTCGTGAGGTCGTAACCCGTTTGAAGTTTGCATATTGAATTCGTAGATGACACTGGTAAGGCGATGATCAGGTGATTGATGGACGTGATTGAGCCAGTTAAGATGTCACAGGGCAATGGTGTGCTGGAGGTTCGGCCGGTTGGTCCTCCGACGGAGCGGCGCATTGGACACAAGATAAGAACAGCGAAACAACCTCGATTTTGCAGACGGCGAGACACTCGAGGCTATGGATGCAGGAGGCGACGATATTTCTGAAAGCCAAATGGAGGACGGTAGCGTTGCGAACTTGAGAAACGGGAGATGTCGAGACGCCTTTATTTTGTTCTTCAAAGGTCGCTTATGATACCTGCAGCCAATCCACGTTGGTCTTCGTGAAGAGGTCGCCGGTGTTGAAAGATTTTGAAACCGTATACGAAATACGAAGTCTCCTTCAGTCATGATTGGCAGTGGATTCAACGCCGTATCCCACGTTCATCAGCTTGGTCTTCGACCAGTTGGCATACAAACAAAACGTTGTTTCTCGTTCAACACGAGGGAAGTCCTGTTCAAACCCTATACAAGAAAAATGTAGGATCGTTGGCGTAGTCCAGATCGGTTAGGGCATATATTCTAATAAAAGTAATGCATTATTTTATTAATCCGAAATATTTTTCATGACTATAAAAGCTATTTTAGTGGATAGTCGCATTTGTGTTAAAGATCCGTTTATTTTTTAAAATATGTTTATATATTTTTCGTCTACCGGCCAGGATGTTCGATAAATATTCTTAAAAATAGAGAGCTAACATTAAATCCGGTACGCTCTAAAAGAAACTCGGCACTTAAGTCAGAGGCGACATTCTATTTCATGCTTAAACACTAGAGAGACAGTCTATGAAAATGACTGAAAAACCTGGGTGTTGAATTCAATGTAAACTTTTGTATTTACATACGCTCAATACCTGATATTGAGCATTGTACCCTATCAATATAGCATACATTAAAATTTTTTTATTATATATATATATATATATATATATATATATAATAAAATATTTATCTGCTCCTGAAATTAATTTCAGTTGAGCACTCTGGGGGTGAGGTGTGGGTTGGTAAACAGTGACTATTATAGCTATATAGCGAGACTCTTCACGAAAGCGAATTGAGTCACTGTCAGTCACTGGGCATGTTTCTAAAATAAATATGCTAAAAATCCACCATCATCCCCTACCGACGGCTTAGTGGTTAGAAGCTCCGACTGACACCAATTCAGTCGGGTTTCGATCCTAGCTAGAGGCAACCGAATGTCTAGCCACACCGATGAGCTGTAAACAGCGAAACAGTCTGTCTGTGGATGACGTTATATATATATATATATATATATATATATATATATATATATATATATATATATATATATATATATAGCTCGTATTGGAGGATACCCGCCAACTTGGGCGGGTATCCAAACCCTATTGCAGACGCCTGCTGTGTGGTTTATACTGTAACTTTGATGAGAAGAACTTAGTCACAGTTTAAGTTTCGTTTTATCTAGCGTAATAAAAAATGTGAACAAAGCTAGTAAGCTCAAGCGTTCGGTCACGCTTACTTGTGACTTCGTTCTAGCACAGCAAACGGCGGCCTCCAAGGTAGGTGAGCGAGTTGTTAGAACGTTTGCAATGTGACCACGAAACCTGGGTTCGAACCTCACCATGGTTGATTTGTTAGGAATGAGATTTCCTGCTGATGTTAACCGACTTTAGGAAGTGTCTGCCTGAAAACAATACCATAGGTTGACCCAAGCCTTGTGTGGGATATATATATATATATGTATATATATATATATATATATATATAATTATTTATTTAAAGTAAAAAAAGTCATTACAAAAATAGCCATTTTTTCAACACCTCTAGTGTCTTTTAAAGTGATGATCTTATACCAGAGGTGTTGGAACAAAATGGCTATTTTTGTAGTGATTTTATAACATATTTATGTTATAATTTTTAATAAATAATTATATTCGCTCTACTCTGTATTGAGCACTCTTTTAAGAATAGTAATTGATGGTTATTTGAATTAATTTCGTATACACCAATCATATACTTGTGGATGTATATATATATACATATATATATACATACATATATATATATATATATACGGCATATTTTAATTCAATATTTCTTTCTAGTTCTTTAAACTGTTTCTTGATGTTATGTTAACCCATGTAGCTTCGATATTCTCGAGATTATCTTTATTATACCTGTGATCATTGTCATAATGATTTTTAAAATGACGTGCTCCGCTATAATCATTTTAGAATTCATATCTATCCGTTGTGTCTATTGATGTTTTTATCTGTGGAACTTTCTGTACGACAAGCGTCCCGATATAAGGGACCTAGCCAGAAATTGGTAGACATGCAAAATTAAATTCAATGTTGGTTAAATGCACTTCATCCCGTTGCAGCTACTCTATATATATATATATATATATATATATATATATATATATATATATATATATGTGTGTGTGTGTGTGTGTGTGTGTGTGTGTGTGTGTTTCTGTTAGTCAAAGTGGAAAACCTATTGAAAGCACGTTTCTTCTTCGTTACGTTGAGGTAAGAATGAAATAGAAAGGCGTATGGAGATTTTTTTTTATATTAAAAACGTTAATGTCTGCTTCATATGCCAACATCTTCCGATCAAAACTCTGTCTTGTCTTTCATTACAACAGGAAGATGCCATCCTAGAAAACAGACATTGCCACTTTGAAAATGAAAAAAAATCGACACACATTTGGCTTTCATTGTGATCTGATGATTCCTAACTAACGAAGGTGAGACGCGTCTTCAATAGATAGGATATGTTTTCAACTTTGTCTGAGTTTTCTGCTTTGTTTAGGCAGTAGACTCTGCAAAATAACATCCCCCACTACACCCATATATATGATGTATGCCTCCGAAAAATTAATTCGGTTGTACAATTTGGAGGAAAAGAACGAATTTTAAACAGTGTCTATTATTGCTTATTATGCAAGACTCACCTAACAGATTGAGTCCTCTTGGTCACTGGCGTGTTTATTTTAAAATAATTAGACAAAAATTCACTTATCTCCTGGGTGTCAATAGCTTAGGTGTAGAATCACCGGGTTTCGATCCCAACTTGAAGCGATCGGATGTTTAGCCGCACAGATGAGCTGTGATACAGCGAAACAGTCTGTCTGAAGATGAGGATATATATATATATATATATATATATATATATATATATATATATATATATATGAGACAAACTATTTATATAAATTACTAGTCTCAGGAATAATACTAGGATAGAAACGCCTCGGTGTGTTCTATTTTTTATTAGCCTTCTATGCGCCTCTTTATGTATATATATATATATATATGTGTGTGGGTGGTGTGGGGGGGGTGTGTGTGTGTGTGTGTTTTCTTATTTGTTTAATATTAAGTCGGTATGCTCGTGTTAAGGGCCTATTAATTTCGGAGTGATGGTGGATTGCTGCGTACGACTTTTAAAATTGCACACAACGCCCCCGTAATAAAATATACAGATTTATTCAGACTTGTTCGCAAAAATGATTTCCATTTTTTGTCTCACAGAAACATTTTTCTATTAACACAAATTGTGACAAGCGTGCGCGTTTTTTATTGCTCCAAAGACAAATCCCTGAGATGTCAGCAGTGAAAATTTGATAAAAAAAAAATGTCTGTTTTTTTTTTTTTGCTGAATAAGCGGAAAGAAAATGTAAATAAGAGTCAATCAATTGTACAGAAGACAAGAATATGTATTTAAAA
>CAHIKZ030000946.1:715000-730000 GCA_903632075.3 Acanthosepion pharaonis
ATCCAAACATACATTTACACATTTTGTGGGCGGTTTACTGACACCAAAACAAGGCAAAATGTCTATGTAATCATACGTCCAAAAGGACATCGTTTTACATTAATACAGCAACTCATAACAAATGTTCAAAACGACATCAGGTTCCTTCTAGAAATGCATGCACCCTCACGGACCCTTTCAAATACTCCCACACGCTGTTCAATGGTTTCGAAATGAAGCGCCACTGCATTATTAATGTCTGCTGCATGAACTAATTGACTTCGGTGGTCCTCCAGATAAAAATCCAAAGGATCGAGGTCGGGAAATGTGCAGGCCATGAAAAAGTTACCCCCTACCTTATTTCTTTCATGGTTGCTGTCAGCCGATGCATCGGAGACAATGTAACTAAAGCATATTGGAGCCCATTCATGCATGAAACAAATGTAATTTCGTATTAGTGTGGGTACATCCTCTATGATGTCTGGAGATGTGTTCGAAATAAAGTCATTGTAGATAGCTAGTGAAGGACTTGTTGAGTGAATATATGAACCTACCATACAGTCACATACAATTCCAGACCTCAAAATAATCGTAAAATGACGCTGGTATTTGGTCTGTATTACCATCCACCAGAAATGCGTAAAATTTATTCCATCTCTTCCAATTGTTACATCAATAAACAAGCCTGAAGAACCAGAAAGAAAAAAAAAACTGATCGGTTGTTTGTGCAATAAATCAGCAGCAAATATTCTACCGTGAGAAGGGTTATCAGAACGCGAAAGACACTGCAACCGTTTCAAATGATACACATATAGGAGCTGCTCCTTAATTACCTACCATGAGATGTGGGCCCTTCTCGACCCACATGACGTTTGCTGATGCATGTATCGTCTATGTCATTTGTAGAATGTGTTCTTTGTGATCATCAAGCACACACACAAGTCACGTGAACAAGGCTTTGAGCGTCTCTGGTGTTGTTAAAAATATCAACTCCGCCAGATTATGCGTCCAATCCACAGAATGGGATAAAAAATCACAGATTACTTTTAAGGTGTTCAATGATTAGTAATGTACCAGAAAGCGTGTTTGCAGAAGGAACAATCTAGCTACAATCGATGACTGTTGCACTGTGTATATATATATATATATATATATATATATATATATATATATATATATATATATATATAGAGAGAGAGAGAGAGAGGGAGGAGGAGGAGAGTTCTTTTTTGAAAAACTAAAAATGAAAAAAACAGACGCAAGAATCGAACCTGTATCCTATAAGGAACCGGCATTTAGCTTGTATAGGATGCAGGTTCGATTTCTGTCGGAGGACGCATATTTTCTATGAAAATTTCTCAGACACTCAGGCCGGTAAATTTTGTTAATACTGCATATTATAGACAGAGCATTTACTGAAATATTTGTATCTATAAAACGAAGGTATAAACTTAAAAATTTATATATATTATATATATATATATATATATATATATATATATATATATATATATATATATATATATATATATATATATATATAAAAGAGAGAGGGATTGGATTAAAAACAATATGTATCAATATAGTGATTTTCTTTCTTCGTTTAATGATAATGTTATTAGGCTTATCAGATGTTATGAAAAAGAATTTACATAAAATAAATAGACGCCACTTGTCTATATATTATTTAATGAATATATATATATATATATATATATATATATATATATATATATATATATATATATGTGTGTGTGTGAGTGTGTGTGTTGTTAAAATATTCTTAACTCGAAATTTTTATTCAGCAAGTAACTATAATGCTTTGAATTCTGGAGTATATTGCAAGTTTCTTGCTACACCCACGCACTGCATACCACTATCGTCAAATATTAGCCAAAGGGTTCTTAGATAAAATGCAATGTTATCATTTCTGGATATTGCATTGTAGCCTCTTAAAGATATTCCAATTTCTTTTATTTTATCGACAAAATAAGAATCGCGAATTTGATACTTTTCTTGACGCAACACTTAACTAGCTATCTAAGTCTGATCGTTGGCATATGAGAATGTTTTTTCGTACTTTAAAATTGCATCTTGCATATAAGTTCGTAGCCTTTTACAATTTTTTTTTTAAAATATGTAACCATGACTTGTTTTTTTTTTCATATATCAGAAACATTTTAGCTTTTCCATTTGTACAGAGAGTCTCTTAAATTTAATGGTCAGTTAAAGTAGAACACCTATCAACAATAGCAAATTACATTTCTTTATTTTGTTTTTTTTTTGTTTTTTTCTGGTGCATCAAAAGAAGAACTTTAAATTAAACTGAAAAGTTGCGATTCTTTCGTTCGACGTTTACGTTAAGGTTAAAT
The DNA here is from genome assembly GCA_903632075.3 of Acanthosepion pharaonis. Taxonomy (NCBI): domain Eukaryota; kingdom Metazoa; phylum Mollusca; class Cephalopoda; order Sepiida; family Sepiidae; genus Acanthosepion; species Acanthosepion pharaonis. Next base: position 717,352 of record CAHIKZ030000946.1, read on the forward strand.
CATCCTCAATCTAATTCTCAACTCCATACATGACTTGATGCCTAATTTATATATTTGATGTGATACATAATTTATATATTTGATGTAAGTTTTAATATAAGTCTGAAACAAAATATAGTTAAATGATCAAATAAATACACTACCTCGATGAGAAATAATGATGTGATCATAAAACTTTGATAAATCTGTTAAACATATAATTTAATGGAAATATTTATAAAGTTTTGGCGGTGTGTAGTTTTCTTATACAAATCGAATGTTGTTGACTATATATTAATGAATACTTATATTAAATTGCAGTTTCAGATATTGTTATTTAATATTTATATACATTTTGGGTTGTAAGAAATATATCAACATTGAAGGGCAATAAGATATTTTAAAGTTAATGTGTGCTGAAAAGTCAACTGTGATAATTGCGTAATCATTGAATAGTTATCACTGAAAAAAAAGCAAATGAATTCAATAGGTTATTAAATTAAGAAGGAATTAAGCCATTTGAAAAGTGGTTTTATGTAGCAAAAGTGATCTGGCCAACACGCCGATATTTGTGTTGAAGTCGCTGGCGATTTGGAAATAAATAAACGAATAAATGTAAAATGCAGAAGCTTCCAAAATATCATCGTTTAGTAAACATCGTAATGAGAGACGGTAAATTTTGGTGAAGAATTTTATAATGCCTGATTTCTTAACTCTATCTTTTAGAGATGGAGACAATGCTAAATATGTTTGAGCAGATTACTTACATCAAGACTAGGTCCTGAATAGAAATTGTCATTCGTCACAACCTCGAAAACAAGATGGAAAGTCTGCATAATATTTTCAGCTTTTATTTTAAGCATTAACATCTTCCATAATGTTGACAGAATGCATATAGAACATAAGATATTGTTAATGCTAAATTTGATTTAGCAAAGTTTTAAAAAGCAATCGATATAAGACTGATGACATTTATACAGGGGTGGACGGTAAAAATAAGGAAAATTCATTTATCACTGTTTCACCTTTCAGGAATAAATAACCTCGAATAATCTTGAAAAATATTATTGAATATTGATGACTTTAAATACACATTCAACTTTCCAGTAATTACTTAACACTGATTGGTTCATTTATGAGTGGTAACTCGTCATTTCAACGTTAATTGCAGACGACTTTCGTTTTTCGTTCAGTCCTTTTCGTATGGCTAAATATCTCACTGATTTTGAGGAACAAGTTATCAAACCGTTAAAAGAGAAAACTCTGACATAGGCGGAAATGTTTCCAGAAATTTTTAGTCACATCAGTCGTCACCAGTTTTCAGCAGTTGTCTCAGGTCTTTCTGGATTTACAGTTTTTCACTAGGCACCATGAAGAATACCAAGAAAATAATGTTTCTTAACGCCTTCAAAATTATACGAAACGAAGCGAAAAGAAACGAAACGAAAAAGAAACGAAACGAAACTTCTATCTTTTTTTTTAGTCATCAACTACTTGTTTTATTTATGTACCACGGGCATTCACGACTTGGACGATGATATTCTCCAAAACATCGTATCCCTTCTGGTCATTAGAAGTCTTTCTCTCTTAGCCAAACCTCCGACTCTGTTACCTCATCCTTTCACTCAAGCTCATCGGTTAATTAGCACGTTGCTCTCCCATATATCTATTGACAGGAATGTTCGCTGTAAATCTTAAGCGTTACAAACTTTCTTCGCCATTAATTATCCTAGGAAATGAAGCCATCTTTTTCTGATTCTGGGTAAAAATAATCTTTTTATTTTTTTGCTATTCTATTTAAGACTTCCTTTTTGATTACACAATCCGTCCAGGAAATTCTCAGAATCATTCTACAGAACCACATTCCTGTTTCTTGGAATTTTCTCTTCATCTCTTCCACATGAGTGAATAGATATCACATTGTAAACTATCTTTATTCTAACTATATTTTTCTGTTTCCTTCTAATTTGATAAGATATTGGAATACATCCAAATGTGGGTTCGGATTTCGTTGTCATTTTCTGCCCCCGATATTTATATTTTTGTAGTCTATGGATGTTGACATCTCTATTTCATTGATCGCATCTTAGATCTTTTCTCTTTCTGATGATATAAATTTCGTTTCCTTGCACTGGGTCCTGTCTTTCTCACTTTCATTTATCATTTCGTCGAGATATTTATAAAAAAAATCTGCGATTTTTATATTGCTAATCTTACATCTAACGATAATACATCCTGGTCTGTTCTCCAGCTCCTTTAGGATAGCCTCGCTGTAGAACTTGAATAAATCGTGAGGGAAGACACTTGCTTGAATTACGCACTTTCTATATATTTACCATCAATATGGCTGTCACTAACGCCAAAGAGTGTAACTCATAGTGCCATCTCAGTATCAGGTTTTCCACTGATATGTAGTGGAAATATGTTAATGAATTTATTGATAGGTCTCCTGCCAGGAAAGTTGGTTCTCTATGTTCTGCCAGACAATTTCTATCTTATATAAATCTATCATTCGTCATGTGCATTGAATTTTGCTGCGTCGTCCTGGACATGACAATACACTATATCTAGTAGCAAGGCCTTTGATCGGAATTTTTTGAGAACTATGGAACCACCTATTAATTGCCGTTGTTTACACCTTATACTAAATTAAGTTAACATTTACCCGAGTTTGGACGTTAATGCATTTAAAAACAATTGATAATATCTAATTATTTGGTTTATATACACATTTAAACGCTCGCATGCACACGCACACACACACAGACACACACACACACACACACACACACACACACACACACACACACACACATATATATATATATAAAATATAGTCTTAAGGTATGCTATATTTATGGAATAAAGTGCTCAATATCAGAGATAGAGCGTGTAAATATATAAAAGTGAACATAGAAGTCAACACTTAGAGGCGACAGTCTGTTTCATGCTATATGCAATCGTCAGGCCACATATGCTGTTATTTTTCTCGGCTATTTATATATATACGGGTTAGTGGTGCATTGTGAGTATTCTATTATGGCTGTTATTTTACCGGAAGTCGTTTGTTTATTTATTTGGCTTGTTTTTATTTTTTTTGTTTCAAAAGAAACAAAAAAAAAAAAAAAACAAGCAAATATAATTTGACCCAAATAAATAAACAAACGACTTCTTATAATAGGTAAACCACTAACCCGTATATAATATATATATATATATATATATATATATATATATATATAAATAGCTGAGAAAAATAATATGTGGCCTGACGATTGCATATAGTATGAAACAGACTGTCGCCTCTAAGTTTTAACTTTTATATATATATATATATATATATGTGTGTGTGTGTGTGTGTGTGTGTGTGTGTGCAGCATCCAACCTTGGTTTTAAGCATATTTCTTTAATATGTCAGTCAAGTACGTTACGTTTTTCTTCCTTTTTGGAGGAGTAAGGGATTATAGAAATGTTCCATAGATTTCATTGGTCTTTCAACCACTCTTTAGCCATTTTCAAGGGGTTTTGTTTTTTGGGCGTTGTTAGTTTTTCTGATTTTTTTTATACGGTTTGTTAACTCATATTTTAGTGCTATATTAAATAGATATGTTTATTTCCTGACTTCGGCTCTTGGGCGACGTTGGAATTCACGTGAGCATCTTCCTATTAAGAAAAAAAACAAAACTTTAAACGCTATATTTCCACTTTTAAATAAGGTGTGGTTAGTTTGTAGGAGAGAGATGTTTTATATATAGCGAGCTTTACGGTAATTTCACCTATATAGAATTTTAGTGTTTTCGACCAGAACTTTTTTTAAGGGTTCTTGTAAATTGTTGGTTGATTTTTCATAGCCATTTAATGATATAAGTGACACATGAAACGTTTCCTCAAGTACATGGTAGTATGTCCAGTGTATATAAACCACTTTAGCTATATCTGAAAGAAAATGACGTGTTAATTTGGAATAGTTTGAAAAATAAATCCACAAACTTTTGTTCTAACCCAATATTGTGTTTTGCAATCCTCTTAAACATAGCGTATATGTAGTTGTGGTTACTAATATTAACATTTGTTCATACATGTATCCTTCCGAGTCAGTTGATTTTGTTCATCATTTCCTTACGAGTTTTCCAAAGTAAATGTATGAAATTTCCCCTGATGAATGTTTTTTTTTTTTTTTTATGTGAGTCTGATCGCCTAGTCGATTGAATATGAAAACGACAGAAAGATGAATGTAAATGCGTCGTCAGAGAATTGCGGGGTTATTTTATTTTTGGGAAGGCGATGACGCAATTTGTATATCGTTGTCATTTTTTTTCTCCTCCAAATGATATTCTGGGAAAAAGTTCTACAACTTGAAGAGCATTAATACAGCTGTCATTTCTAAGAGTTCGGAAAAACATATATACATTACCTATATATATATATATATATATATATATATATATATATATATATATATATATATATATTGTAAAAAATGAAAACATTTTATAAAACATACATACAACAAACTATTTCTTATGTAACAGTTGAAATATTAATCCTTGGAGATGGTTAAATGTATAGCCGAAAGCGTTCGGATAAAAAGAACATTCGGACAGTTTTTATATATTTTATCATCCGAAAAGAAAAAAAAATTATTACATCGCATGTGAAAGTGTATTAAAAAAAACTAAATTAAAGCACCTTGTCTGTCGTATTCAATGAAATGTGCATGAAAGAAGGATTGCTGTCTAAAACAAATATATATATATATATATATATATATATATATATATATATATATATGCATATATATATATGTATGTATGTATGTATAAATATAATATATATATATATGTGTGTGTGTGTGTGTGTGTGTGTGTGTGTGTGTGTGTGTGTGTGTGTGTGTGTGTGTGTGTGTGTGTGTGTGTGCATGCGTGTATATCGCTAGAGAGATAGAAAAATAATAACTTTTTTGATGTCAAAGCAAGCAATCGTATTGCCTATTTCTTTTAGATTTTGGGACAGTTTTTCACAACTATATTAATATGAATCCAGGAAATGTATGAGTCGTAAAGTGGCCATCAAATCCTTGATAATTTTAAAAAAAATAATTTGTTTCAAGGACACACGTTTTTATGCAGACATTCTCATATTAATTAAGATCATAATCTCTAATTTTTTTCTCGGAATTTCTTAACCTGACACCTACAACTACCATGAGCTCAAACCGAAACTAAATAAATTCACATGGCATTTGAGATAAGCCACCAGTCTCGGAGTGAGTTGTGCTATGATTTGGTCTTGAGTAAAGAACATCATTTTCCGAACCGTTGAAAGTCTGACCTCGCCAGGTGTATGGTACATGCTGCAATTCTCTTCACGCATAGAGTGAAATTTATGGTCTGGTTTTTTTTTATGCCGATCTAAGGCTTTGAATTTCTACATCCCTAAAGCTCATTTTTACTTCTATCTGATCGAAACGAGGCTATGATTTTTCTCTCTCTCTCACTCGATATATATATATATATATATATATATATATATATATATATATATATAGTTGAAAATACTAGTATATTAAAGAAGGACCTTATACAGTTTATAATTTTTTTTAAACAGGAATCATAACATTTATCGAGTGATTCGTAAGTTAATGCACCTTTAAAATTTTGTTTGCGAAACTATCTCGCCATTTTATATCATTAACTTTACTAATCTTCTTTTGTATGAATGATTCATTTATATATATATATATATATATATATATATATATATATATATATATATATGTGTGTGTGTGTGTGTGTGTGTGTGTGTGTGTGTGTGTGTGTGTGTGTGTGTGTGTTTGAGTATTTAAACAATTTTTGGAGCCATACCAAGATAAGATACCTTTTAAAACAGGAATCATAATTTATTTCTAAAATAAGATATGATCGTATCACACGAAATAAAATAAAAACTTAAAGTAAGTTCCGACCGGCTCATCTTCAGAAATTGATATCGTTAGTATAAATCTAATTTGCTGAGAAAAAAATAAATCAACAATCGAATTTTTAAATGTGGGAAGGATATGGAAAAAAATATTTACCCTCAGTTTGGCCGGATCCACCAAATGTGCCAATTTTTATTTTAATTCTTCCTGCTTACACACTGTCGGACGTTGTATAGTAATAAGAACTACATCCAAGACGTTAAGTTGGAGTCTCGTCCGTTCCCTGTGCAGAACAGAGAAGAAATTTTTCAGAATAGCCAGTCCTACAAGTGACCGAATTCAATAAATGATCGTTGATAGCGGACTCACGGGCCTGCGAACGCCCGGGTGTTACAGAAACATGTCTACGTATTGTGCCTGGGACATGCTGGGGGTTTCTAACCTCCAACTGCTGGATAGTCTTACCTACATAGTCACTCTCACATTGACATTTATAACTGATTAAACTCTGCTGATATGTAAGCAAGATATCATTACGGAAAGAGAGGAAACCTTCTGGTAGAAACATATTACGGACACAACAAAATTAAAACACCGCCTGACCGAAGATTATATTTTCCCTCTTACACCGGGCTGATGAAACCAATCCACGGTAGTTTCATATATACATGACACTTAGATGGACGAAACAATTTAGTTTTAAGGATGATAGTAATTTTATATTCCAAAACTTCTTAAATATATAATTTTGTTTTTGAAGTTAACGTAGTATGCGGCTATGAATTTTTCCATTTCCGCTTATTTACCGCTTTTTGTTATCATCAGTATCCAGTCATCCCTTATCCTTCTTTTTTGTATCCATACGCCACGTCTAAGCGAAATTGTGTATTTTATAAGGGAATTATTCCATTCATTAGATTTTATAATATTTTCTAGGGCCAATTCAGATGTTTGTAACCAGAAAAAGAACGTTCCAAGGATATATAACGATGTTTAAAACGTGACATTTCTGCTAAATAAACCCCTTCAATGTGCATTTGAATTTCTGGGATTAGGAATTAACATTATTATTTACAAATTAACCGTATCAACAGACACCTGATGAGCCCAGAATACATAGTAGCTGAAGTGTTGCAAGAAGAACAACAAACATGTAATTTATAATCCGATTGTAAATGATACTTATATCTAGAAGATCTATAAATTTTCATTTTTCTTGCAATGGTCTTTTGCTAAATTTTGATTTACAACAAGTTAACAAATGTGATATTGCATTAAAATAAACAATTACCCAACTTTTACAGACTAGCTTTATGCTTTATTCAAACGAATCAGTTTCTCAGTGAAACTATTTACACTGATATAGTTTAAGTATACAAAATTTGTATTAAAATCCCCATCGAATGTTACGAAATATATAATACTAGCAGCCATACACAGCTGGTCGATCAGAAAAAGCGGCCAATTAAAATGGAGCTAAAACAGCAACATGTTTAATTATAACAGAGTCTATCTTCTTCAGTTACCTTAAAGTACTTTCATTAAAAAAACATTTTGAATTAATGCAATTACTGATATAACAGTAGTAGTCTGTATTTATTCAATCGAAGCTACCCGATACATGAAGCGGTAAAACAGACAACATGATGACCAACTTCAGACCACAATTATTTTGGAGTTTTTGAAATTCAGTTTGACAGTGTGTTACCAGGAATGTAAAAGTGGACGCATTTTTAAAGTAATTGTTAGTTTTGATGAAAACAGGTTAAAAGATCAAAGAAAAATAAGAAAGAAACCAGTAAAAATAACCATTTTTCGCTATTTACGCGGGTTTTCGCTATATGGGTGAAAACAATTATCAAGTTATATGGCTATTATACAATCAACTTATTGTTGGCTACAATTGGGTGAGGTTTGTATTAGATTGTTTGAAAATTGAGATAGATTTTTGTTTAAATTTTTTGTTGAAATCGATTTGTGTTGAAATCGATTTTTTGTTTTTCGGGCTTTCTTGCTAAATGCAGTAGCGTTGAAATAAAAATGAGGTATCGTTGAGCTCGCCATGATGTAAGTAACACACATAGCGAGTTTGAACGATATCGGGAGAAAAAAAAGTTGAATTAATTGATTTTGATCGGATTTATTGATTATTGATTATTATTTTTTTAATATATCGTTTGATTTCTTTTTAAAAAATGTATATATTCTTTCTCTTACATTGTACAATGATGTGCCAGCTTTGATCAAAATCCTTTGGATGGATCTCAAGTGAAATGCTAGTAATCGCTAAAGCGTGAAACCCAGGGTCACAAACTCACATCTATCCAACCAAACATGTTAGCTCTATCTCTGATATTGAGCGCTTTCTAATAATTACCGCGCATATAATATATAAATAATTATACATATATATATATATATATATATATATATATATATATATATATATATATAGATATATAGATAGATAGATAGATAGATAGATAGATAAATTCCTGACAGTGTATTTCATCTTGCGTATTCTAAAATCCTGAATCTAGATAGAGTTTTCTTTATTTCGCATTCTCTTAATAAATATAATTTTCGTCAGTAGTGATTGTTGCATTCTTGTATTATTGCATTAGACGGGTCGAACTACTGTCGTTTTCTGTGGTATCGAACACTATCGAATCTTGTGAAATCTACTTTTAGGGTGCAGGTAAAAACGTGAAATTGTATCATGTTCTAAAGGAAAACAAATACAGGTTATCAAAACTTTCACCTCAGTCGCTTGAACATGAGAACACGATGTATGGAAAAATATATCTCATTTATACTTTGTGTCGATCGAGAAAGATCCCTTATTCATGAAATATTAAACAGTAGTGTGATGACCAGTGAGAAGATGTAGTTACAAGGAGAAACCCGGTTGGATGTATCACCGTTCCATTCCCTGCAAACTCCGTCTGTCTGTCTCTCTTATATTCTCTTGGGATTGGGCTGCCTGAATATATGCACTTGTCTTACATTTTCCTGTCATACTTAATTTAGCTTCCCACTGATCAGAGACCATGACGAGAATACAGTCTCCAACTTTATCTCCAGACTTTCCATCCGATTCTTTATCTTGTAACGCGACCATCTAATCTAAATTGGTTTCTGTGCTCTTCGATTTTCAGTTGCGTAAAATGATATGGAACAATTTTTATAGCTTCTGAAAAAAGTTTTTTTTTATAAGCTATGAAAGTTGTGCAATGGAACACAAGGACGAAATTATTGAGTTACTTCAAGAACAACTTCAATAGTTTCATTAGATGATCAACTTTTTTTCAGTTTGGACAATTTGCATAAATCTAATACTTTACAATTAGAGTAACTGTTATCGATTCATGAAAAGATTCCGAGTTCGAATTCTAGCCAAATTCATTACGTTCCCTTTCATACAAATAACATTGCTTATACTATCATTCTTACCCCACACCAACTATGAAGAGAGTAATAGCTTTTACAATAAATCGGCAATTAGAAGGAAATAATTATTTACAAAACCAACCTTTACAATATCCTGTCCGAGATACAACACCCCTGCTATAGCGGCATGCAAATCGCGCCTTAGTCGGTTACAGATTTCGCAACGTAACGAAAATTCCACAGAATTCTTTAAATATCTAAGGACTTTTTAAAAATTCTCTCAACCTAAGCAAGGAGCTTTTTATGTTATTTCATTGTCCTTCCTCCTCATAAAATTTGTTAGATTCTCTTTGAATCCCAGGAACTCCTAGCGTCTTAGTGGCACACTTTTAGAAAATCTAAGATTGTGATTGGAGTTTCATTAACATCTCCGAAGATTGTAGTAAGCAGAGAAGCAAGAAACCAGAAAATAGTTCCACAGGCGAGGAGTGCGAGAAAATAAACTATTAGACGAAAATTTGTGGTTACATCTAGCGATTTCAACATTAGAACAATGAGACCCAGTAACCAATCGATTAATTCACTTAAATTTATGGGATCAAGTCACCTAGGAAGAAAGTAATATTTATTTTGATAATACAAACATCTGAAGCAACACCCAAAGTATTGGGGTTGGGGAGTCTGTTCTTTAATCAGTCTTAATCTTTGCTAGCCACAATTATTGACCTAAATATACCACCGTATATCTTACACGAAACAAAACATTCTTACTAAAGCCACCATAATACCTCGAAGTCTTTAGTAAGTCCTATCTAGAAAAAATTGTTGGGAATAAAAATAACAACATTACAAAACGAAATCCTAAAGGGGGAAAGATCATTAGAATGATTTTCATGATAATATTTATAGAGAAATGAAAGTGGCTGAAGTCGCGATTCCATGTCAGAAACGATTACATTAAAGACCTTTCTTTGGAAGTTTATGACGATATATCGCTGGGACACCAGGGGAGATATGACAGTGATATTCAATACAATGATGAATGGTAGATTTATAAATGTGTAAGATGAATTCTATGAAAAAGAATTGTATAGCACAATAAATGAGCAAACTTACCAAGCAGTTGAACTAATAATTGATTCAATATACTCACTCCATGTCATTTGAAAATAGTAAGACCAAGTCGGCGCAATGAATTGCTATCCTGGAGTTTAATGCCAGCCATGCTGATGTAATGATAAACAGGTTGGATATGGTTATTTAAAGATATCAGTTCCATTTTGGAGGTGTTAAAATTTGAAAGCATTTTTGACCCAACTGATTGGAGGCCATTTTTGAGAGCAGTTCAAATTTATAGATAATATATATTGACTGCCAATTATTTTCTAATTAGAACCGTTTTAACAATTTTGTACCCTCAAATAACATTTCCCTTCCATGTTGCAGTAGGAATTCTTTCCAAACTATATCAAATATACAACGAGGACATTCTAAGAGAATTAGTAACACCATAAGATATGCAGATGACAAAATGTTTTAGCAGAGTCAGAAAGAAGAGTATAAAAACCCATAAAGAGATTAGCTAGAATGTACAACATCATTTTCAACAAAGAATGAAACATGAGAGCCAGGAGAAGTGAAATCTCGACAAATTACAAATATTCACGATATCAAAATGAAGTTAGTAAAGTGTGTTTCATTAAGACGGATCAAAGTCAGCAGTAAATAAATCAGTGTTATTGGTGAAAATTTATTTATTTCTCTATTGGATCATGTTATTTAAGTCTCATGGCAATTATGTGTAAAAAATAATATCGCCCAAATATCTGCCAAATCTGAAAGAAATAAAACATCATTAGACGTTTAAACTTAATTCACATTTAAAATCGGTCCAAGTTATCGGAACACACTTCATATTAAGGACATTATAGTCTGAAGAAAAAAAAATCAATGAATAATGAAGTTTTACAAGAATTGATTTCATTTTTTTAATTATCAAATTTCAAAAAGGTTGTAAAATTCTTCCAAACATCACAAAATTTAGGGTATTATGTTATTAAGTCAAGACTATATTTACTAACCGAAAATTGAAAAATCGTTACTTCATGGTAGTAAGCATATATATAAAGGGTGTTTCATTAAGCCGGATTTTATATAATGACGTTTCATTAAGACGGACCAAACTCAGCAGTAAATAAATCAGTGTTGTTGGTGAAAATATATTTATTTCTTTATTGGATCATGTTATTTAAGACTAATATCACACCAATGTCTGCCAAATCTGAAAGAAAAAGAAAAAAGATCTCATTAGCCGGTTAAATTTAATTCACATGAAAATCGGCCCAAGTTATTGGAAAAACCTTTATAATAATTTAAATATCTGGGAAGTGTTTTACAAGTGGACGGAAAAGTATGATAACGAAACCCGCAGGCACCATGGGGTAGTGAATCCTTACTTCCAAAGCTAAGCAAATTATTAGGAAACAGAAACATTTTGGTAGAAAAAAAGAATTTTTTTTTCTGAAATGTTATGTAGTATCAGTCTTCTTATATGTCAGGGAATGATAGACAATCTCCCCACTGAAGAAGAAGAAATTTGAAGTAACATAAATGTATTTGTACAGGAAGATGCTGAGAATATCATGGAAGAGACATGTGAGTAACGAGGAAGTTTTAACGAAAATAGAAACAAACATGGCACTTATACCATCCTCAGAAAGATATAGTTGAAATATCGACGGCAGATATTGAGGAAAGATGGCTTTAAAATTTGACACTCAAAACACATATTGAAAGAAAGAGGGACAGAGAAAAACAGAGCATAACCTACCTAACAAGCGTGTGTAAATAGATGGTAGGACAGATATTAGGATAGATAGCAAAAAGACAACATTTACTAAGAACTAGAAAGACAGGAAATAGTGGAGAGCCAAGATAGTTGGGGAATCGTTTGTACGTTACATCATGGATTCACAAAAACTTACCGATCACTTCCGTACGTAGAAATTCATAGGCAAGTCATTGATCTCATAAAACAATTTTAATGGCTTCAGATTAAGCAGCCATAAAGTCTTTGCAATACTCGTTGTAAGAGATCATTTAAAGAGGGAGAGAGTTGACAGAAATCAAGAGTAGCATGATACTCCATTTATCGTATTACACAAACGCATAAGATCTATACGATTTTCCGTTAAAATGTTGCTTGAATACATTGATTATGTAATATTCTAGAAAGCATAGCCATCTGCATATTACCCAAATGTACTTAATATTTACACGAAAACAGAAGAACAATTATTTGTTTCATTCAATATGTGTCCGTACGTAATAGAGAACTCTACTATAATTCTACTTGTTTCT
>CAHIKZ030000946.1:735000-795000 GCA_903632075.3 Acanthosepion pharaonis
TTGAAACTTGACTAATGCATGGAATAATAATGCAACACAAAATGTACTTAGAACAAAATGTATTGAAACAAGAAAGTGTACACAATATTTAAATATAGTCTTTTGTATATTCCTGGTAAGACCGTTCCTGGAGAATGTGTTGACTGAGTCGCAGTCGGGCAGAGTATCTGGTTGAATCTCTTGATTCCTCCCTCTCTTCCCGGTACCAACCATATTTATATGGTCGGTACTCCACTATGCAAATTAGGTGGATCCCACCACAACAGTAACAAAGACAATAAAAGAACAGAATTAAACAATTGACATTGTATTTAAACTTTTGAATATCAAACTTGACTGTAAAGCAAGAAACCAGAAGAAAGTTCTGCCGACAAGAAGCGCGAGAATATTAAATGTTTAAGTAGTAATTACAGTTAAATCTCGCCATTTAATTTTTTAAATGATTATATCTCGCCGCCATATTAGCACTGAACTTAAATGCATATAGTCTAGCTACCATAAAGGAAAGTTTCTGACAATGTTGATTAGTATTTAAAATGAGATTTTCCTTATTGCAATTCTTTTCCCCAAAAAGAAGGCTTATCACTGAAGTTAATATAATCCTTCTTGACATGTACGCAAGATACATAACTTGTTGCCGACTACTTTCATCATTCCAGATTCCCAGTGTATTCTTGTGGTGACAGACTATTAAATTTATTGCGTGTGGTGCACAATTCGTTTGAAAAAAAATATCGGTTGCCTCTAGAAGCACCATTTTTTTCTGGCGCCCGCCAGAATTTAACACCATTATGCATGTATGAGACATGTTGCAGGACGCACCAAATTCCCAACAACCACACCCAACAAATAAAACACAGGGGCATCCCTGGGGCGTAACATTTCTACCCACACAATAATTGCAACACTTGGCAGATTCCATTACACACGTCACGTAGACAGAGTTACTTCAACGAAAGCAGAAGCAATACATTCTATCGGTACATTTTATTATTTTATTTTTTTTCTTTCAAGTTCGATGCATAACGATAAGTATAAAATATCCTCATGAAAAAATAAAATGCTTAAACTATGTTTGAACAGGTTTAAATATAATCCTCTTATTGCATTTCTGGTTGCTATATTCAAAGAGTTTAAGGTATTTTAATCTGAAGCCTACTCTTAAAGGTTTCCTTCTCACAATTTCCGACCAATCACTTTATTCAATCAACAGCGTAGATAAATTGAATCTGCTATTTATGCGTATAGGATAATTCCTATAAAATTAATATTTCAAAGTCTTATTCACGTTGGTATCGATTAAGACGCAAAAGCTCTTACAACTGACAGATGGAAGGTGATATATTTCTATGTAAATTGATACAATTAATGCCAAATTTTAAATAGTATTTTATCTAAAAAATGCAAATTTAAATTTTAAAAATTATATGGGCGCAGTAGAAGTGTAGACGTCTTATCAATTGAGAGTTGAGCTGTCTAGATGTAGTCATAAATTCTATGATATCATAAATTCAATGCTATCGCACTTCTCACGTGTGGAACTCCATTCTTGACTCATTACTTTCCAGCCAAGTTTAATCTGCAAAAATTTAAATGCAACGTCAATCGCTGTCTATTGTCCTCCTGAGTATTCTTTTCTCATTCTGCTCATTAATAGTTTTTCTGCTTCTAATTCTTCCACACTCTGTAACCTCTAGTTCCTTAGTGGCTTTAGTGCCTTACGTGGGGTGTTGCCTAACAATAACAATAATAATCATAATACTACTACTACTACTACTAATAATAATAATGATAATATATATATATATATATATATATATATATATATATATATATATATATATAGGGCTGTTCGATAAAAGTGACTCACCTGATTTTTTTTACTAAATGTTCTCTTCTCCGATGAAAGGAAAGTTGAGCTAAATTCAAAGGATGAGCGATCTAAAATCCGAAGAAGAAGCTTTGAAAGCTCTTTGAAGTTAGCAATAAATACTGTTAAGCATCCGTTCAGTATAATGTTCTGGGGATGCTTTTCTTTTCATGGAACTTTCTTAAAACCTATTGAAAAGCGAGCAGTAAAAGAGAATTTTAGAGACTTGTCTGCTCCCTTCTGCTGAAATGGTGCAAATTGACTCCACCAAGCTCATTTTTATGCAGGATAAATCTCCCTGTCACAAATCAAAATTGATGAAAGAATACTTTGATGAGAAGCAAGTGAGTGTTATGACATGCGCGCCACAATCTCCTGACCTCAACGCCATAGAAAACTTGTGGAGCATTATAAAGTATAGGCTCTCGAGAAAGCAATTAAACAAAATGCTCCATTTATTTTTTATTACAATTAACTGTATAATGACATTATTGCTAACTTGCACACACACAGAAAACACACACATATATATATATATATATATATATATATATATATATATATATATATATATATATATATATATATATATATATATATATATATTTAAACGTTTCACCCAAGCAAGGCGCGAAGCCACTAGGATGCAAGGCGTTACAGAAAATCTGGAGCAAGATCAGATAGGAGTAATAGAAGAAAGGATGAGGAGAAGGGTAGTGGATAGATCAAGGCAACTGGAGATACAGAGGCCAGTAAAAGAGAGAAAGAGAGAGAGAAAGAGAGAGTACCGGAAACCCCTTCCTAAACAAGAAACAAGGCTTAAGCCTCTACTCATGGCCACGAGAAGGTGGGGGTGAGTGTTGACCAGGCGTTAGGAGAGCCTACCTACTCATATTACACATAACTCATACAACAACACCAAAAACAGGGGGAACGATGAGAGGGGGAGGTAATTTTCAAAGAGTCCTGGCTGGCACTTGGATTTACCCATTCGCAACATTAAGTTTTAACTTAGTTTAAGCCCCATTGACTATTCTTTGAAGAAAATAAGCATATCTTGAATTATTGCTATGTCATAATAAATACCCCAACATACGTGGCAGCAAGTGTTAGTCCGCTTTCTTCCTCATGATAACAAGTCAAAGTACAGCTTACCTTAAGTCCAAGCATCGACCTGGTGTGTGTGGGGGGGGATCAACGGCCAATCCACCGCCCTCACCAAATAGTGGGCTTCGGAGGCATCCTTTCAATAAAAATTAAGAACAACAGGAGAAAGAACGGCGAAAACAATTCCAAGTTCAGAAAATTTATCAAGCAAGAATAGTTGGCCACTAAATCATGAGAATACTGACGAGACACTTTCGCTTCTAGCCAAAGACATTCAATTTTTCCTTTTTTTCTGATTTTTCTTTCGATACGGGATTTCTAACTAGACCATCAAATAGGTTAGAATGACAAAATGTGTTACTATGAGCAAACACACTGACAAACAGGGGGAGAAAAAATACAATAAAATAAAGTAAAATTTAAAGATAAAAAAAAGAAAAATAAAGAATTAAAGAAAATCGAAAAAAGATTAAAATGAGTTTTCGATAGAGCGAAGTTATACTCACACAGGGCAGCAAGTGTTTGTCCCCTTTCTTCCTCATGATAACTAGTGAATGAAGAACATGTCGTTTATATTACTTATTTCTTTTTGATGAATCATTTAAAGTAGCAGTCGATGGATGCTAGGTGGTGTTGAGTTGACATTGTTAACGAATGGACATACAAGCCGCACGTACATGTTTCACATTCGATTCACAGATGTATTTCTTGTGCACTACTCGTCATATAAGGAGACGGAGACCAGATTGATTTTATTTAAACACATTTTCTCGGGGAATGTATGAATTTATATTTTCCACGGAGGCATTTCTGCAAATATAAAGGGTAAGTCCAAGACGGATTTAAACTTTGAAAAGTTCAAAGGTTTCTCAACTAAATCCTGTTTTATCATAAGTTGTATAATTCATTCAGTACCGAACGTTCTCTTGTATTAATAGTTCATTTGAAATAAAACATATAAATAGACCTACGACATTTTTTATCAAAGATAATACCCGCTTAATTTCATTCAATAAGTTAATTTTTACTCTCTTTATGTATAATCAACAGGACGTACGAATATATTTTTTCGTGAAAACGTTTTTACAATTACTGTATATTAAGATTAATTAAAATTAAGAATAGTATACAGACAGTCACTTCAGCATTGCACTTAAAACGAGAGAATCTGTCTAAATGTATGATGACTGATTTATCACAAAATAATCCGTTGTGAGAAACAGCACTATTTTTGTCACTAATCCAATGTCCACAATGCACTGCCAAATTTGACATATCATCCGGTCCTATTGTGACAAAGAGCTACTGGAAGAAATATTGAAACGACTGCTAGCAATATTTATTTTCTTAGCGAAGGTAATTTTCAAATATGTTTTACCATCAATGAATTTAAAGAGGTTATTCTAAAGCAAACGGGCATATTCTATAAATAAAAGCCTTATTATCAATGGAAAGGTACCACTTATTAAAACATTGATTGTGTATTTACCTCAGTGATATTATGTATTTATATGTAATGATTTGGTGTCTACAGTCAGAATAAGTTAAATATATATTCATAGATACGGTTTGTAAATTTATTCATGAGTTTGCTCAGATAGATGATACATCTGCAAATTTCGACTTATATCTATATGAATAAGTAACATAAATAAATTATGAAATATTCCTATCCAATATTTTATCTCTTTGCTTTGCTGACAATATGAAACAAATATCCTTTTTCGTCTGATGAACTGCAATTAATTCAGTTCAACATCCCAGTAACTTTGTTTATTTTGGAACTCTACTACTCAATAGAGTAAAATTAGTTAGATCGAGAGACTAAACCCATAGAGTTGTGAGTCCAATACCAGGCCACTGCAATGGTGAACCAAATCTTGGAGATTTGAGGTAAAGGGAAATGACTGGGATATCCGGAAGAGGCATAGTACAATCTACCACTGTAGATGAAATAAAGGATTCTGTTCAAAATTCCAATCACTTGAACAACGAGCGAAACGTTGAGAATATGGCAATGAAGATGAGGATAACGTTCCGTATAATGTAAATAATGCAAAGTAACCATAATACCTCATCTCAGAGATATAGATAGATAGGGAAATAAATCATTACTTTTTCTTTTCGATTTATGAGTTGACTCCATACATTTTTGTTTGATTCTTTTTTAATTGGTTTCAATCTCTTGCAGGTTATTTAAAGGCATAAAAAGTATTTCTTTTGGAGAAAATAATGGTTTTTGTGATAAAAATTTAACTAATTAGCCAATAAATGGAGGAGTATATGTGAATTTATTTCTTTCCCAAAGGTATTTTCACAGAAGTAAATATAAAGAACCCAACTGGGAATTGAAATCAGCTCTCCGATTAACAATTCCGAGTCATTATCCATTATACCACGTACACATCGAAGGTTACAGCACTTGGTATTCCCAAACAGTCACCAATCTTGGTATTGAGCAGGTTGACGTGCTTAACTTCGGTGATGATACGACAGCCGGTGTTTCAACATAATGTGGCGGTAAGACCTCGATCTTAAAAGTCTGCATTAATTACAATTTTAAACAATATACTTTTTTAATTACCTAGTAATCAATTGAAATTTACGGAGGAGAATATATATATATATATATATATATATATATATATATATATATATATATATATATATATATATATATATATATATTATTTATCAAAGGATTTCTACAGGGTGGGGCAGAGCAACTTGCTTATTTAAATTTGGCCCTTTAAGCGATGGTTGCTCCAAGGATGGTAGGGATGGACTTATTTGAGAGGTGGGGCTTAAAGTTTGGTTCTTAACGTGCGTTATTTATTTTTGTTTATTTTTCAGGAACCCCAGTGAGCATCATGGAGTGGACGAAGTTGGAACGCGCTTTCGCTGTTGACGCATTTTTTTCAAGCGGTCGCTCAATCGTCGCAACGCGATGTGCATTCCGTAGACATTTCAATATTGCCCCCCGTGGTCGTGTTCCTGGCCGGTAGTCGATTGTTTCATGGGTAAACAACTTCAGGGAAACGGGTGATGTAAAGAAAAAGAAACCTGGCCTCCTACGAACAGCAAGGTCACCCCAAAACATTGACTCAGTGTATAGAGAAGAATGGACGCCATCTTACTGATATCTTTAAAACTGGTAAAAAATAAAATTTAAATGTTGAACTATTTGAAGTTCAAAGAAGTACATGTATACCTGCATTACTTGTGTTTTAATTGATATTCCAAATAAGCAAGTTGCTCTGCCCCTCCCTGTATTACCACGCAATATTTACACAAGAGAGGCTACGTTCACTGAGCTAAACTATCAACATTCTCTCCGTATTCTCATCATAAGGGGGAGATTTCACTCACTATTTTCTATTTCAAAAACTGATACTATGTACAACACAAGAAAAACACGAGTCGATTCTTCCGTGAACACTATAAACTTGACCTTTTGTAGCGGAATGTATTGAAATTAAATCCCCACACGGTAAGGGTCATGTGCAACAGGTGTCACCTGATCGTCATTCAAGATCTGTTAGCAAAACTATAAAAGAAAGAAACAAGTACGTACAGGGGGTAAAACTCCTTGGAATTGATTCCTCGCCAAATAAGCGAAAATATGAGTGGCATGTGTCAGCGGACCTCCATCCAGCGAGTGTTTGCCTCAACCAAACCTTTGGTCAGAAACATGATATTTTAGAACGCAAAAACAATGAAGACGTTGAATGTTAACATTTTACGCATATGGAAAATAGTTGAAAAATGGAGATTTCGTCTGTGACAAACACGGGACTATATATGCTGCGGAGAGACAAATGAAAGAGCAGTAGAACTTATAACAAAGTCATGGAGAAACGTATTCTGGGATGCAATCTACTACGATTGAATTATTGTAGTTAAAACGTAAAGGAAGCTTTTAATATATCAATTATAGTTGTATATACCCGGACAGCACAATTTTTTCTGTGTGCCGTGTCCTTTCACGACGTAGGCGATCATGGCTCTCCACCTCCCTCTATTCCTTGCAGCTCTCAAAAAGTTCCTTCTCGCTGCCTCCTCCCCAGACTACGTTGTGTCATTCACTTGCTTAAAGCCGCTAGGTATGTCATGCGTTGTTTTCCCTTGTCTCTCTTTCCGTCTATTCGACCCGAGAGTATCAGATTCTCCACCCACCTTCCTCATTATGTGTCCCTGGAATATCAGCAGCTACTTCCTGATGTTACGTATAAGACTCCACCTTGTTTGCAATCTCTCTACAGATTTTGTCCTAAGATCAATGTTACTTTTTCTAAATATTGAGGAAGATGATTAAGAAAGTTTCGAATATAAGCAACGAATATAAGAAATTGTTGAATGTGAACGAAGATACCATTTTTAAAGTGATTTTGATGTATATAATGAAGAGACATTATATTTATAAAGTGTGCACATTATTCCAGAAAAATCATTAAATGTCCTAAAGCATCTTCTTTAAAACTTTTTTGTAATAATTTCACCTCAAACAAGGCCCATCATTGCAAACACGCTCGGTCAATGATATCCTAGCAGCCTTCTGCAGAACCATATCTCCGTTGCCTAAAGTCTCTTCTTCATCTTTGAGGAAATCGTCCAACATTTGCTGCCGTAAATAAGAACAAATATCAGGTAATAGCTCACTATTTTTTTCTTCGCTACAAAAGAAAACCTCCTGTCTCGCAATACGCTGCCCAGCTTATGGAATGTTTATTTAGCCATCCCACGGATCTCAGTGTCACACTTATCGTCATCTGTCAAACTTTTCCTAGATATTTACACTTCCGCATCTGCTTGAATTCCCGGCCTGTAAATAGCATTTCAGGCTCATCTTTTTACTGATGACCATGCATTCGCTTTTCTTGTATTTTATGCTTAGTCTATTATTTACACTCTCCGCCGTTACGTTCTGTAGGGGGTTTTGTACTTTCGTTTCCCGTGTCTGCTCTCCCAAATATGTCATCTGCGTATCTTATGTTGTTAAGATTGTGACCACCAATTCTAAATCCCTCTCGGCTTTACAATTCTCTCAGAATAGCCTCGCTGTATATGTTGAACAAGTCGAGTGAGAAGACGCATCCTTGCCTTACGTCTATTTCTAAATGCAAATCTCATGAAAGAAGAATTGTTATGGGAAGCCCGAATGCTTATGCAGAGAAGGATAGATGTGATGAAGTATTTTTCCTATTAAGACAAGAACTCATAATGAATGCAGATAAAAATGGGTCCAATGTTAAACAGAGATATTGAAGAAGTAGTTATACACTGCAAAATACACGTAAGTTTTCACTACGAGATCGGTCACGTTCTAGTGGCAAATAAACATGAAGT
This sequence comes from Acanthosepion pharaonis, assembly GCA_903632075.3. NCBI lineage: Eukaryota > Metazoa > Mollusca > Cephalopoda > Sepiida > Sepiidae > Acanthosepion > Acanthosepion pharaonis. The sequence goes on from CAHIKZ030000946.1 coordinate 743,324, forward strand.
GAAAGTACTGAAATTGACGAGAGACAAGGCAACACTAAAATTACAATCCTACAGATTCCTGAATGACTCGAATATAATGAATTAAATTCAGATCAGGAAAGATGAAATGAAGCTTTAGTGACATCGGTAAGGATTTCATAAGAAATATAGCTAGACAGTGAAAATGAATGTATGAAATACAAGTATTACAATGATGAAAAGAGACAAAAAATAACAACATATGTAACAGAATATAGGACATTGCACAAAGTAAATTTGTAACCTAACAACAAACAAAAGGAAAATAGATAAACGGAATATGTTCAGTATTAGAAATAATGGGTGTAAGGACGAGGCATTGATATTAGAGAATGAAAAATACTTCAGTGATGGAAGGAATGCATAGGAGAACTCTGCCACGAAGCAAGTGGCCAACTTGACGTATATAGATATCTATGTACTGCGAGTTGGCCACTTCTGGTCCATATATATATATATATATATATATATATATATATATATATATATATAGGGACCAGAAGTATTAAAATCTAAAGTGTCGTTAGATCTAACCAAATTGAACAGGAAAACAGTGTTTATTCTTTTAGATATAATTATTAAACACTAGGACTGAAAGCGTAAATTTCCTCTTCGTCATCATCACTGTCAAATATTCTTTCATCTGTTCAGCAGTTACTGTGTAGTCATTAGTTGGCATGTCATATAACGACAATGGCTTTCAGACATAAAATCATTTGAAAATGATTGTCTTTTCTAGTAAATCAGAAAATAAATGGTAAGGATGAGCAGTTCAGATTGAGTGTTTCATTCAGAACAGTTCGAAGAGATGACTGGGTACAATGTAAATGTCGGAAAAAATTCATATTTTTCTCCTTTTCCCCCTCGTTTATATTCGCGCCCAGGGTACTCGCCTGGATTACTGATACGCCACATTCTCCTCCCGATTATATATGATGTCGAGTGGATATCATACATGATTTTTATCAGAATTTTGGTGAAAAAAGTGCAACCACTCCTCGTGTGTGCGTATATATATATATATATATATATATATATACAAGCAAGTGTAAATGGACACAAATCCGACAGAACGAAGAAACCCCGAAAAAACAAACAGGTCCCCAAATGTGGCCAAATGAAAGAAATGTCGACGTCAGACGTCGACATTTCTTTCATTTGGCTACATTTGGGGATTTTTGTTTGTTTTTTGTTTGTTTTTATATATATATATATATATATATATATATATATATATATATATCCTAATGTAATGGATCGAGAACTATATATATATATATATATAAATTCTAACATTCACAGCAGCAATTAAAAAGAGTGATCAATACAGATAAAAGAGCAATAATTATTTTGGTTTTCACCAGTCGAGGTGCAACTAGATGCACCGAAACGAAGTTGCATCTTTGTCATGAGTAGATTGTTTTAGTATGTATGAAAAACGTCGACATTTATGGTTAAGAAGTTCAGTATGCTGAATCAAACGGTTAGATCCTTGCAGTAACTTTATTAAAATATTTCTCGGATGCGCTGACCGCTAGACCTAATACATATTTTTAAAAAATAAAAATGTGCTATTAAAATTAAGAATAGCCGCTATAACAACGAATTAAAAAATCAAAAATGAATTCGTTAATTCTTTGCAAATTGTTTTGATTAATTTTCGTTATAATAACGTTTGTTTTTATTTAATATATATATATATATATATATATATATATATATATATATATATATATATATATATATAAAGTATATGATTGGTGTATACGGAATGAATTCCAATAACCAACAATTACTATACTTAAAAGAGTGCTCAATACAAAGTAGAGCAGATATAATTATTTTTAGTTTTTTATTTATTTTTTTAAATTTATAACATAAATATTTTATAAAATCACTACAAAAATAGCTATTTTCTTTCAACACCCACGGTGTCTTATCACGTGATAATGTATAATGCATTCAACATCATCACTTGATAAGACACCGAGGGTGTTGAAACAAAATGGCTATTTTTATAGTGATTTTATAACATATTTATGTTATAAATTTTAAAAAATAATAATAATTATATATATATATAAATAATAATAATAATAATATATATATATATATATATATATATATATATATATATATATATATATATATTAAATAGAAAGGAGCATGAGTGGTTATGATATTGATTATTTATTTTTAAAATACATATTAGAATTTATTTTCCAGAAAAATTCTTGTAATAAATACATCTCTACTTTTTCCTGAAAATAATAAACAGAAACTAAAAATTATTGAAACCAAAATTTAATAAAATTAATTATGAATACTGCAAAAAATTTTCCATATGTTTGCAAAAGATAGTTTTAAATATCAATGTTTGCATTAATATTTTCAATATTTATTTCTTAAAGACTCTTGTCGCATCGTATTAAGTTATTTTCCCTCGAGCGGTGTCAAACTATCATGTACTTATTCAGGGATTTTCATTCTCAAGTAAAAAACTAACTTTCAGATGACACAGCAATTTTGTCTTTGAAAATGATGAACACTACGATATTTGTCTTGAAATAAACAACACCCTTATGATGACATTGTGCTATGTCGAAGGTACTCTGAATAAAATAATATGTATCAGCAGGGCGTTTTTCTCTCTTCCCTTAATAATGACACCTAAAATATTGTCCGTAAATATGAATGGATCCAATTGAAAATAAGTAGACAAAACTTGTCTACATTATTCAATGAAATTTTGTATGTATATATATATATATATATATATATATATATATATATATATATATATATATATATATATATATATATATACTTTCTGCCTGCTAATTACACGAAAGGCAGTCGTGATCAGTTACTGTCCACCTTAAATTTTAGTTATATACTGATGCAATACACATCGAAAAAATGAAGAGTTCTCTCAATCACTGGAGCTTAAATTCACCTTCATCCTTGCCGAGCGCCAAGAGTTTAGGGGTAGATTCTTCGACTAACACCAGTTCAGCCGGGTTTCGATTCTAGCTAGAGGCAACCAGACGTATAGCCACATTGGTGAGCTATGATACAGCGAAACAGTCTGTCTGAAGGACTGTATATATATATATATATATATATATATATATATATATATATATATATATATATATATATATATATTAACATATAATGCGCATTACATAAATAAGATAGACAAGGTTAAAACATAATGGAAAGCCTTATTAATAAGATAAAAAAAACAACACTCAATAATATCAACTATGGAACACAATATCTTGACCGTATTTAGAAAATGAAAACATTATATAAATGCATATATACAACAAACTATTTCATTTTTAACAGTGAACTATTTCAAGCTTGAAAATAGCTAAATGTATAGCCGAAAACGCGCGGATAAAAAGGTCATTCGGAAAGTTTTCATAGAATTTATCATCTGAAAAGAAAAAAAATACATCTCATTAGAAATTGCATTAAAAAAAATAAATTAAAACATGGTGTTTGTCTTATTCTATGAAACGGCCATGAAAGAAGGATTTTTCGAAATACACACACACACACACACACACACACACACACACACACACATATATATATATATATATATATATATATATATATATATATATATATGTATGTATGTATAAAACATTCGGCATAGCTAATTTCGGACATTTAATCCAGAATTTTGCAGACGAACGCTTTCATAATTATTTTGTTCATTCGTCAAGAACTTCCAGTATTTGACTGCCGTTTTTTGACAAATTTCTTATGTTTATATTAATTTTGATATAATTAATTCATGTACTATTTGAAAAGCTATTAGTACTGATGTTAGGTTGATTTTTTTCTTGTGTATGTGCGCCCCTGTTTGTGCATAAATATCTATTAAATTATACAGTTAATCCAAAATTTTGAATGACTTGTCACATAATATATGTTCATGAAATTTAATAACATTTCGTCGTTTTATAACACCTAATGTCACTGAATTCTTCTGCGTTTTGTAGGCGGGAATATTATTCTGGTGATGTCATATCAGGGCACATATAAAATGGCAGTCACACTAAAAGCATTCTTGTCATTTTTAAGCTTTCTCGGTGGAACGACAGACATCTTGAAAAAATAATTCCTGTTCCTTTCGATTCATTAATACGTTCTCTCATTCGATGGCACTAGTTTAATTGGCTTCTTTATTCTTTTCATTGTTTTCATTCTGCACATCTTAGCAACTTTGTCTGCAGCAATTAAGTCGTCGACAGTTTTTACGTCTGCGATTTCTTTGCGCTAAACGCCATCGGTTTCCTTTCAGTTGTTAATGATGAGCTGGAAGCTTTGTAGCTGATCTTTTAGAAACTTTTGATGTCAACAGTGGATTTATTACCAAAAAAAAAAAAATGGTACAGACAGAAATATGGTAAGAGATCTTGTTCTTTCAATTTCGAAGAGTTTTCTTGTATTTCCGAAGAGGAAAACCAAATACCAACTCTTCTATCCATTAATGTTTCGCAAAACATTAATGTCGACGACATGAAGACAGAAGAGAAAAAAGACGAGAAAAGACATAAAAGCAAATCTAGTCGATAAGGAACAATTAATTTATTGTTTTCTTTTAAGTTAAAGATATGAGATTTATTGTTCATGCTGCGTGTTTAGGTTTCAGCCTGCGTGGGTGTATGTCTCCAGTTGATGTGGTGAGATAATCTTACTCGTACTTTTACTGCTACTGCTACTACCACTACTACTACTACTAATAATAATAATAATCCCATCGTATCAGTCAGATAATACTCCCATAGCATCAGTCAATTACGTCCTATGCGTGATACACGCTTAGGCGATCATGTATCTTTCGATATAAGAGTGACGAGGCAGATTTTTTCCGGTTGCCATTTCTTTCTTTTGTAGGCCAGTTCTATTTGTACTATTTCCCCATAGCTGGAGTGGGGGAGAAGAGAATTCATAGCTTTCCAAATAGTATTAGCATGTAAGTGCAAGTAATAAATTTGAATGGAATTCGAACTCGGTTCTCCGATTCCTCAATCCGTGCAGCTATCCATTACTCCACCGTAATACCAATAATACAAATAGTTTTAGTAATGGTATTAATAATATTACTGTTAATGCTAAAAAAGGGATACTACTACGCCATCTTGGGCTAAACTTATCGGCTGATATGATGTGGAAAAATTATATTGAATCCATTGCTTGATCTTTTGCCAGGAAGTTAGGTTAATTCTGTCGTGCTAGATAGTTTTCCTCTTCACTGTCTATTTGCCATTATAAGTATGCCATTCGTACATGCTTTAGAATATTACTCTCAAAAATGGTCCGGTTCTCCTGTCATCTATTTAAAGCTCCTTGAAATAATCCAAAGAAGAATCAGCAATATTATTGGCCCGATCTGGCCTCTCGGATTCAGTCACTTTCCCATAGGCATAAAGTTGCATATCCGTGTCTTCTTCAATAAATTTTTCTATGGTAGTTTTCTGATATTTGCTATGGTACGTAGATTATTCGAATTTACACTCAGTACTAGACAAGTGACACAGTCTCAACAACTGGCATTATCATTAGTAGTATATTTGTTATTTTTTTTAATCGCTTGGCATAAAATCCCCGAGATGCAAGGGGTTATCTGGTGTGTAACAGTTAGAATCAGGAATATTGGTAGGTACAGAAACAGAGAAAGAGTAATAAGAAGGACAGCAGATAACGATTGACATTGCATTTAAACTTGTGCTGGAAATCATGGAGAGGTTCCACAAGAAATGCGAGAAAATAAACTATTAGCATAGAAATTACTGTTATATCTAGCCAGAATGTCTCAAGTAATATTAATTATCATATTTCTAGTAATATTACAAATAATGTTATTATTACTTCTACTACTAATAATAATTATGTTATTAATAACAAAGATGCTACTACCACTCCTACTCATGATAATAATAATAATATGCTGTAAAATTATATGAACATCGCGTTAGATAAATACTACAATGACATAAGCTTATTACGCTTTTGGAAATTACCGTTCAGACTAACAGAGAGATAAATTGCTCATAGACCAGATATAATGATTAAACACTAAAAAGTACAATAACAAATAAATAACAGTAGTAAGTTTATGGTATTAAATATAGCAGGGGCATCATATATAACGACAAAACTGTGTTTCATGAAACCGTTTAAAAATTAATCCATTGATCTCAATTATATACATGTATAAAAATTAATTTATTAATGCCAGTTTCACAGAGACGTGGGAAGAGACAGGTGGAAAAAAATTAATTCATTATGCAACCGACGGCCGACGTATGAACGATTCACAGACATTTAGTGTTAGATAGATAGATAGATAGGAATAAGAAATAGAAACAAAGAGGAATGCAATGGTAGTAGTGATGGTGGTGGTGGTGGTGGTGTTGTTGTTGGTGGTGATGGTGAGGATAGTGACTTGTCGGTCAGAATGGTCTTTTGTTATGTATATATGTATTTATTATTAATTTATATACAATTTTTATTTCATAATTCAAAAAAACAAACACTTATAATAAAGTTTTCTTCAAATATTATTAATAACTGTATATTACCTGTATTTGTGGGTAAAATAATTTCGTGTATTAACAGGATTAGGGAGATTATAATAAGGTTTAATATAATTTAACGTAAGAGAGTACAAAGAAAATGTCAAATAAAATTCCAATGGAAATTGAAGAATTTTCGTCGTGTCTCCTTGTGATCCAGACGCTTATAAATGAAGATTTTACTGTTGTTGTTAATAACAGCATTAGTGAAAACAAATAGTAGGAGAAGGTCTGACCCATTAACGTGATGTCCCAAAATGATATGGATATGCTCTTCCGCTCAAAAAACAGCCCCCACCTATGGGCAAGTACGAACGAACTAGAATGCTGACACAAACAAAAATATTTCTAAACCGCATCTATTGCCAGGCGGATCGACAAGGGCAGCGATCCCAGTGAGAAGCCAGACTGTGATTGAAAAGTTTGCAACTGGAACATACTTTGCCCGGCGAGAACTAGAGGAGAACTACGCCGAGGGCAAGTCCTCACAGAGGCCATGTATATTCATTAAAAGAAAATCCCACAAAAAGAACAATAAATAAATCGTCTAGGGCAGATCATATTGAAGTAATAATAGTCTTTTACACTGCTACAATAAATCCCACAAGGATAACAAAGACCAAATCTGACTAAAATATCTAGCGCACAAAACAACCCTCACACTAAGGATCAATGCTAAATAATTAGACAATTTAAGGTGTGAAATCATCAAGAAAAATAAAAAAGAATACCTAACATAGAACTGGGAAGCATCCCTGAAAACATCAAAAATAAATTAAACGTTAACATCGAGGAGCTAAATGCCAAGAAACCAGAGGAGACACATGTAGAGAAACAAATAGAAACCAGTTTTATAATCCCTCTGAGATATACAAGCAAATAAGAAGATAATAACGAATATGACAGAGAAACAGAGATGGCAAAATGATCCAATATGTAGAATGTAAAAGAAATGTCTTTCAAGGAAACGCAAACAATTTCAAAAGTAAGAAAGAAACGTAACGTGAAGGAAACATCACACTTGGTAAACAGGTAATTAAAAAAAAATAAGGGACGAAATGGAAAGACTGATGAAGCTGACAAAATTAATCATCTTATATACGCTGCCTCGGCAACGATCGCAGAAACAATAGGTAAAAAATAAAAATGAAAAAACTCAATGTAAACGATAAAGAAAAATGCCAGTCTGGAACGAAAAACATAGAAACCGAAATAAATAAACTACGAGGACAATTGACACCTGTAAGTGATGTAGACAAGGGGTCAAAAATGAAAGAAAGTAAAAGACTGACGTGCCTAAAGTTAAAAGGAAGCTAAAACTATACAGTCAAGGCACTGAGAATCAGACGTTATGAAAAAAAGAAGCAGATTTTGCTGGCAAAGCAACAACTGCAAAGAAGATGTCAAGAATTTATATCGAGAACTTGGACAAAATAAAATAAAGATAAATTGCTCACCTAATATCCTTGAATTCGTAGACTTCTGGTGTAAGATGTGGGAAAACTGAAAAATGCACAATGAAAGAGCTTCATACATCAAGCAACAACAGAAACAGCACACACGCACACAGAGTGACAAAAGTGGACATACAACTTATCGCCAGCATTGATCGACTACATGCGGTCAACAGTGTTTCACACTCAGGGATAAAGAAGAGCCTAAAAATATGCCCCACAACAATCCGATTTATAACGGAGAGCATGAAAAACTGGAATGCTATACGAAATTCAAACGATGCAAATGAGACCAATCAACCTCAAAAGCGGCATCTTCCAAGGAGATTCATTGTCACCAGTACTTTCTACCTGTTTCATCCCTACTGAATAACAGTAGCTATGAATACAAGCCACAGAATGGCAAACTGAATCAAATGTTCTATATGGATGATCTTAAAACGATTGCCAATGTTGACAACCAGCAGAAGAACCCAATCACCATTGTCAAAACTTTTAGCGAAGGCATTAGAATTAAACTCGATTAAAGTTGTACATACAAATACTTAGGAATTAATTGAGGAATATAACCTTCATTTATGAAGAAAAAAGATCCGAAAAGAATATTATAGGAGAGTGGGTTGGATATTAGAAATCTAACTACATGGGGTGAATAAAATGAAGGCTATCAACACTTCAGCTATACCCGTAGAAGCATACAGCTTCAAAAGTATTAAATGAAAGTTGAACATTAAAAGATTGGACGTCAACCCGGAAAAATGCCTACCTAAATGAGGATGTTATGAGATGTTGATCTATGTACCAAGAGCTTTAAAAGCCCAAGTTCTAATCCAACTTGAACTAACGCTGAAAACTACAACAATCAGAAGCCCAGCTCGTAAAAACCAATGACCCTATTCTATAAATAGTGAAAATCCAAATAAACTCCATCAAGAAAAATGCTACATTCTTCAAGAAACAGCTTAATATTCATGAAATCCTACAAACAGAAAACGAAGCGAATAACATCTACGCCAAACGAGTAAAACAGAAAGCAAAACAACTTGGCCAAAGTAAATTATAAAAAAACCGGTAAGGACAAGACGTTGCATGACAAATAGCTAAAAAAGAACGAAAGAAGCAGATGTGGACCAACAGAAAACACATCAGTGGCTGAGGAGCACCGTACTGAAAACTAAGATAAAAGGCTTAATTAATGTCGCTCAGGACCAAAGCCTCGGAACCAGATCCTATCACTGTCACATAATCAAGATTGGAAGTAACCCAAAATGCAGGATCTGTGAAAAATATGATGAAACTGTCGATCATTTTATCTCAAGATCCCGTAACTCGCAAAAATGCATATACACACAGACATAACAAGATAGCAACATATGTGTATTGGAAGATTTTTTTAAAGCATTTGACCCCATACAAGGAGGGAAGCCACTAGCACGCAAGAGGTTACAGAGGACTTGGAGCGAGAGCAGGTAGGGATGATAGAGGAAAGGATGAGGAGAGGGATAGTGAATAGATAAAAGCAAATGGATATGTCGATTGACATTACATTTAAATAGTTGGGATTATAGCTATCAGGGAAACATGAATGGGAAGTGAGTTCCACAGGTGAGAGGTGCGAAATATGAAGCTATTGGAGTAGAAGAGGCGGCTACATTTAACAGTTTCAACAGTGAAAAGGTGAGAGCGGGAAGCCTGGCTCGTAGGACGCTTGAATTCGCGAACTCTGGGAACCAGCGAAAGCAGCTCTTCGGAGCAATTACCATGAAAGTATTTGTATAAAAGACACAGAGAGGTGACGGCGCGTCTGTGAGAGACCGACTGCAGACGAGATGCTTGATCAGAGCCAATTATATTGCATATCCATTTCTTGATCTTATCAAGAACCCCGAGGCAAACAGTAGGGGCTCCAGATCATATATGACAGCAATACTTCATGCAAGGGCGAACGGTTGATTTGTAGATTTGAAGTATCGATTCTGGGGAGAAAAAATTCCTGGCGCGGCACAGGGAACCAACTTTCCTCATGCAAGAAGCACAAAATCGAAAACACTGAGAAATGGTATAAACCCCAACCAGACACAGTTACCCAAAATAACGATGTAATTATAGTCTGGGACATGCCAATTCAAACTGACAGGGAAATAAAAGCCAACAATCCTGTTATTATCATAAAAGACAAGACATTCAGGAAGTGTATGCTTATTGATCCAACAGTAGCATCTGAGGCAAAAATCGCCATAAAATTATAGAGTAATTGTCCATATACAAGGAAATGGGAATGTAGACTGAAACTTTACCACCAGTAATCGGATCACTGAGCCTCGTGAAAAGCGGAATGGACAATTTTACTAGCAATATGCCAGGTTAAATGACAATATAGGGCCTAAAGTCCATAGTTTGGTCCCGCATCTACAGACTAGAAAACAGGAAAATAACACACACACACACACATAATAATAATAATAATAATAATAATAATAATAATAATAATAATAATGCTTTCTTATTTACATGGCAGACTCTGCAGATTGTAATGTATCGTTGAAGATATTTAAAAATATCAAAATACAAGGATCTTCAAGCGGAAATCTCAAACTAGTGGAACTTGAGGAGGTCAATAATTCTAGTTGTAGTTTTTGCACTCGGATTTACGGGAAAAGGTTCCGATAGATCCATGGAAAAGTAGTCATGCCTTAACGAAAAACAAAAACAAAAAATTACTCACAAATACAGATCGCACATTACAAAGAGCATTATCTATACAAATTGTGTGTGCATATTTTTTTAATCAGTGGAGTATGTCAGGAAGCTATTTCTAAACTTACGTCCTTCATTTGAACCCGAAATGCAATGTGTAAAGAAAAAAACCCAAGGAAATAATAATAATAATAATAATAATAATAATAATAATAATAATAATAAATATTGTGTCAGCCCAAAATGCAGATTTTGTGATAAATATCCAGAAACGATTGATCATCTTGTATCAGGTTGTACGGTGTTGGCACCCACTGAATATAAAACACGACATGACAGAGTGGGCCAATATCCGCAATGGAAAATCTGCAACTTCTACGGGAAGAAAACTGAAAGAAACTGGTATGAACACCACCCAGACCCGGTTACGGAGATAGGATCTGTTACAATTCTATGGGATTACACAATACACACTGAGAGAACAATCAAGGCCAACCGGCCAGATATTGTTATTAAAGACCACAAACAAAAACGGTGCCTCCTTATTGATATGGCAGTCCCTGCTGACTGCAATGTATCTTTGAAGATATTCAAAAAGCTGTCAAAGTACAAGGACCTTGAAATAGAAATCGCGAAAATGTGGCATATGGGAACATCAACAATCCCTGTTGTAGTTGGAGCCCTAGGACTGGTTGGAAAAGATTCCAGTAGACTAATTGAAGGGATTCCTGGAAGTCCATGCCTCAAGGAGATACAGAAAATTGTTCTGATAAGTACAGCCCACACCTTACGAAGGGCTTTATCTATGTAATCATTTTTTTTTTTTTTTTTTTTTTTTTTTTTTGTCAGTGGAAAGTGTCATGACGCCATTTCTAACCTTAGGTCCCTGGGCGGGACCCGGAAAGAAATGTGTAAACGCTAGTAATCAAAGAAAATAATAATAATAATAATAATAATAATAATAATAATAATAATAATAATAATAATAATAACCGTTAGTTGAATTGTTAGAAATTAACAAATAATTTAGTATAAACTCTATGGAACTCTACTGTCATTCAGTTCATTCCTCCGGGTTGGGCCATTAGCACTTTGCATATGCAATTATCTTCATGTATTTTAATGGGTGAATGGTCGGTGTATTGTGGGCATTTTTCAGAATGTGTACTTCAAGCTATTCTTCTAAATTACAGTCGTTTGTGATAAAGGTTTTCACATGATCTGTTAATGTTACATGCTTCTGCAGGGCATCAAACATGTGACCATTAAATCTTTTGTTTAATTTTTCTGTTGTGCAACCCACATAAATCAAGTCATGTTTGGTACATTGGGCGGTGTATATCAAATGAGAGTCTGTATAATTTCCAGCTTTTGAAAAAATCGTAATGTTTCTCTTTGAATTTTTGGTGGAATTGACTTGACTCGTGTTTCTCTACATCGAACATGATTTTCCCTTTTTATGTCCGTTTTCTAGAGTAGAGGAGAGCAATCGGAAACAGCAATTGAGTGTGATCGATTGTATTCCATAAAATGTGTCTGGCGTTTTTGTTTCGTTTGAAAGAAACGATAAACGGGTTGAGAAAAATCTCCCTAAAACGAGGACATTTTTTAAAAAAAATATGTTTATAGCTGTCGAAATGTCAGCAAATAGTATGGTCCAAGCTTTCGAAATGTCAACAAAGATTATGTTCATAGCTTTCGAACTATCAGCGAGATTTCGTTGCCTGTTGATGATTAAAGGAATTCGCTCATAATTTTCTTTTCAGTGTTTTGATCTAGGATAAAATTAGAGGAATCATTCTGTCTCTAGTATTTCTTTCAGCCACCACACGTGATAGCCGCTATTGCCGTAATTCTGAATGAACTCATGCTTCCAATAATATTTTATCTTCGTGCTAATTAGTTTTATGCGAAAAAATGTGACTTCCTGTTTGGTTTTATCCTGTGATGGTTGAAATGGTGAAGATAAATGTTCCATACGGTAGGCCTGCAAATTAGCTCGGTTATTAGATGACTCCTTAAATATTTCAATATCAAAGCTAGTTGTTAAGAAACCGGGTGTAAATTTTTTGCCTGATGAAAAATTGTTCTTTGAGGAAAAGTATTACAAAAATTTTCCAGATGAAAAAAATATCTTCCTTAAATCGCAGCCAAATCGCTAGTGAACGATTCTGCTGTAATTTTCAAGCTTCAAATATTCATTCTTTCAACGACCATAGGCTCCCCACTGCACATCATCTATATCGGTTTTAGAACTTTTGTCCAAACGGCATTGTCTTGCTTTCCATAACGAACCATATAATTCTGCAGCGAACTTTTGAAGAAATAGTTTTGCTTGTACGTTTCTCAAAAGTTCCTGTAACGCTTCATCACTATCTGTATTAGATAAGACATCTATGCTGACTATAAAGGAATCCTGCAAATCGTTTTTCTGAGAATTCCTTGACTTTAGAAATAAAATTAAATGACGAAGACTTTTGTGCTATGAGAAGTAAAAATTCATCTAGCCAGTCAGAGATTGTTGCAGGGCAACATTAGTATCCATTAAATATGATGTAGTGGAGGAATTTCTTTAAATTCTGTGTAGTTCTGAAGACCGTAATAATCAGGCGGTGTTTGTTCTAAACGTAATACTTCGGATTCCCAGCCATTCAGAAATTATCTTGTCTAATCTTTTTCGGTAATACGGTTTAGTATATACTTTTACTTATACGTAAATTCTTTCTCACATTACATCTTCGTAAGCCAAAATCTAATTATCCTATTCCATAACAATATGGAACTTGCTTTTTTTGATGACAGTGAATTAATCACTGGTGAGACGAGCAATTGCGCTACGTTGCGAAGTGCTAAAGATCTTACGGGGGTTCTTACTATTTCATTTCCACTCTCCCTAATAACATGGGGCTAGGTTTTCAAAGATTCTAGTAAAAACTCTGAGCGTCCCTCTCGAACATTCTCTGCATATTTTATTAACCCAATGATGCCGAGTTTTATAAATATCCCGATTGTCATCGGTTGTAATTATTTAAAGATTTTGCCAGTTTTTTTTTTTTTTTTTTTTTTTTACGGACAATTTGAAATACGCAATGAGCTAATTTATTTTTATCATTTTTTTTCATATTTGGTCAAATATTCGGCCAAATATTTAAGACATAAATCTCTTCTGACCAAAGATTTAAGACCTAAATATCTTCTGGCCAAAGATTTTAGACATAAATACCTTCTGGCCAAAGATTAAGACATAAATATCTTCTGGCCAAGGATTTAAGATATAAATCTCTTCTGGCCAAAGATTTAAGATATAAATATCTTCTGGCCAAAGATTTCAGAACTAAATATTTTCTGGCCAAAGATTTAAGACATAAATATCTTCTGGCCAAAGATTTAAGACATAAATATCTTCTGGCCAAAGATTTAAGACCTAAATATCTTCTGGCCAAAGATTATAGACATAAATCTCTTCTGGCCAAAGATTTAAGATATAAATATCTTCAAAGGCAGAACAAAGATTTTCAGAACTAAATATTTTCTGGCCAAAGATTTAAGACATAAATATCTTCTGGCCAAAGATTTAAGACATAAATATCTTCTGGCCAAAGATTATAGACATAAATCTCTTCTGGCCAAAGATTTAAGATATAAATCTCTTCTGGCCAAAGATTTCAGAACTAAATATTTTCTGGCCAAAGATTTAAGACATAAATATCTTCTGGCCAAAGATTTAAGACATAAATCTCTTCTGGCCAAAGATTATTACAGCTTCTGACCTGGCGTGTTCGATATCTTTGTCAAAGTATTGGTAATTGAATTGCATATTTGCGATCAATTTTAAGTATGTTTATCATAGATTCTTTTTTGAATTCTTCATTGGGAACATGAAATTTATTTCATATCAGAATCTGTTGAAGAGAATTCTGCTATTATTATTATAACAATTTTTGGTAAGCCTTTTAAGAGTGAACCGTTCTCGAGTAATTGATAAATATTCAACTAGATCTACTGTATATGTTGGTATCTGATAAACATTATTTTTATGGAGCGAAATTTTCAAGACAAATTTAGGAATGTGATCTCAGATTGAACCAGTATATGACGGAATAACTAAATAATAAATAACAAGCGTTTATGTAGTTTCCCTCTCATTCAATGTACTATCAACTGTTTTGAAATATTGTCTATGTAACTTCGAAGTCTTCATGAAACATATAATGATGCAATAATAACGTAACATTTCTGCTAATCTCTTACAGTACAATGAAACTGTAAATCAGAAAATTCAATTATTTTGTTACTTGATGACTGGGAAAATTCATCCAAGACAAATATTAAAATAATTGATCTGGAAATCAAACATTCAAATAATTAAGGCAAGAAATGAAACTATGCCAAATAATAGATTGAAAGTAATGTATCAGGTACTCATGGGAAGTGTATTGGCTGCATCAGTGTGAAGGAAATGTTAATAATCACTGGCACATTGAAAACAATCTAAAAGAAAAAAAAAACATAATATCTATATAAAACATGACGGCTGCATCAATTAAACAAAAATGTCCTCAAATTCTCTTCGTTTTTAACTCGACAGTCTTCTTTCGCTCTCTCTTTTTGGGTAAATGTTTTTGTTTAATCATTCCACTTTAAGCAAAGCGATTAAGCCTCAAAGATTGTCGAGAGAGAAAGAGGGAGAAAGAAAGAAAGAGAGAGAGAGAGATAGAGAGAGAGAGAGAGAGAGAGAGAACGAGAAAAAGACAGAGAAATAAAAGACAATTATTCCAGGAGACAGATGACGATGCTTAATATTGAATTTAAAATGTTCAAGTTCAGGAAATCAAGAAAAACAATAAAAAAGAGTTCTGCAATTCATATGTGCGAGGGAAGAAAGTAGAAAAATAGAACTTACAGTGACACATTGCCATTCTAAATTCAATATTTATAGAAAAGGCACACGGAATCTACATTTTGGCGACGGAAATGGGAATGAAACTAAAACACCGTCTGGTCTGTTGAGGAAAATTTTGCATTTTGAAAGAGTATATTAAAAAATTAATAAAATTAATAAAATTAATTAAAAAATTAATAAAATTAATAAAATTAATTAAAAAATTAATGAAAGAGTATATTAAAAATTAATAAAATTAATTAAAAAAATTAATAAAAGAGTATATTAAAAATTAATAAAATTAATAAAATTAATAAAATTAATTAAAAAATTAATGAAAGAGTATATTAAAAAAATTAATAAAATTAATAAAAAAAATTAATAAAACAGTATATTAAAAAAATTAATAAAATTAATAAAATTAATAAAATTAATTAAAAAATTAATGAAAGTGTATATTAAAAAATTAATAAAATTAATAAAATTAATTAAAAAATTAATAAAAGAGTATATTAAAAAATTAATAAAATTAATAAAATTAATTAAAAAATTAATGAAAGAGTATATTAAAAAAAATTAATAAAATTAATAAAATTAATAAAATAATTAAAAAATTAATGAAAGAGTATATTAAAAATTAATAAAATTAATAAAATTAATTAAAAATTAATGAAAGAGTGTATTAAAAAATTAATAAAATTAATAAAATTAATAAAATTAATTAAAAATTAATAAAAGAGTATATTAAAAATTAATAAAATTAATAAAATTAATTAAAAAATTAATGAAAGAGTATATTAAAAAATTAATAAAATTAATAAAATTAATTAAAAAATTAATGAAAGAGTATATTAAGAAATTAATAAAATTAATAAAATTAATTAAAAATTAATAAAAGAGTATATTAAAAAAGTTTTCATAAATTTTCCTCTGTATTATTTTTATTATGCATAATTTCAATTTCAGTCAAGTATTTTCTGCAAAAATTACTACAAAATTATAACGAGTCTTAACTGTTTGTTTTATAATTACAGGAGTCAGATTAGGTCATATATATATATATATATATATATATATATATATATCTGCATTCGGAAACTAAAAACATCACTACCACACACTGAACATACACAGAACACACACACTCTACTAAGCTGATATTGAATCATCCTTGATAATGGCTAAAGATATAGCCGAAAGCGCTCGGAAATACAGAACATTCGGACAGTTCTTACACACTCTTTGTCCAGAAAAGAAAGCTCTTGTCAGAACACAAGAAAATTAAATAAAAAGCTCAACCGTAGTACCTTGTCTGTCGTTTTTAATGAAACATGCATAAAGGAAGGATTGCTGCCTAAATATACAAATATATATATATATATATATATATATATATATATATATATATATATATATGTGTGTGTGTGTGTGTGTGTAGAGAGAGAGAGAGAGAGAGAGAAAGAGAGAGAATGAGAGAGTATAGCTGAAATCTCTGAGCAGGAACTGCAATATATACTCTTTTCAGTCTTGATATATTTCAGAAACCTTTACGCGATCTTTTAGCAGATGACTCTTTTCCCCCAGGCGCAACATTGCAGGTTTATCGCTGTTCTATGGGTTTTTTTCCATAGAAAATGTTCAGATAAACTACACTCTTTACTTCCCATCGTTTCAAAGATTTTCTAGGCCTGAGTGGATACCTCTGTTTGTAGTCGCCAATAAGATGCGTTACACTCATGTTATTTAATCGGTATCACCCAATGGAAGGCAATAAAGCCACTAAAACAAAATTGGGTTACAAGGTGTGGAGGAATTATGAATAGAAACATTAATAAAGAGCGGGAAGAGAAAAGAGTAATCAGGATGACAGAAGACAGCGGTTGAAATTGCATTTAAATTTTTGCAGATTAAATTTACCTGGAAAGCATACCTCCGGACGGTAGTTCGACAAGTGCGAAAAAAGAAACTTTTAACCTAGAACTTACGGCTATTAGCCAGCTCAACTGTAAACTGATGCGATCTCGACGCCAGTCTAATAATACGCTTAAATTCAAAATGTCTAATTACCATAGCGAAGAGCGATATTTATTCTGTTTTCTACAGAAATGTGGCACAAGGCCGAAAAGCGGATTGGGAAAAGGACGGTCTTCTTCTATCTTAACTATAACTTAGCTAGCCTCAAACACTGACCCAGTCGTACGAACAATATTCCTTACAGCAAAACAACACATTCATACGTACCTTTGTAACTACAACCACAATAATACTTCTTTATCTCTATGAAAATACTAACTTGTCCCCATATTTACAATTCATTGTCTGTGGAGGGGGGGGAATAAAACAACAATTCTACAAAACTAGCCCCAATGAGTATTTACAATATGAACACAAAAACTATTTACAAGAAACTAAAGAAAAATAAGATTAGTAAGAAAACACTCCACAATCACTAAGTGTGGCAGAAACATCGCTTCAATGGCCGAAATCAATGCGGGACTATAATAGTATAAAAACATTCATTCATCCCAATCACTCACACTGACATGCACTCATTCAGACACAACAACAAATACGAAAAAATAAACCACTCACGCGAAACGAAAGGCGCCCTGCATCCACCAGCGAACCGACAACACTGACCACCTAACGAGGGAGGGGATGGGGAATTAAACTTATAGAAAAATAGGGACAGAAATAAAAGGGGGCAATGAGCATACATACCCTAACTAAGTTAACTGAAAAAGGAAATTAAAGCATCAAAAAAGAAAACCTAAGAAAGAGTTCATCCCAACTATTACTATGAATGTATTTATAGAAAAGACACCGGAAGGTATCCTTACGGCGGTGTGAAAATAAGTGAAGTCGAACCGTCAGATCAGAGCCAATAATATGACTGGATTTTATCAAGGAGTTTATAGTAGATAGCAGGGGCACCTGGCCATATGTGACAACAATATTCTCAGCATGGACGAATGATATGTTTATCGATATGTCAGATAGATTCTGGATAGAAACATTGTATCACACGACAATATTCTTAACTGCTGACACGGCAATGGATTCGATATAGTCATTCCACTTTATGTCAGCAGTGAACGTTAGCACGAGAAGGCTCAATATCTTGTATTTTTAGAAAGGAAATGCTACCGTTGGAGTAATAGAAGATAACCTATTGAATAACTGTAGAATTCATGTACAATATTTGATATTTAAAATCATTAATATAGTGTTCAACCTTTCTCTACTAAAATACATATTAGAATTCTAATATGCAAAAATGATCAAATTATTCACTGTAAACTTTAATTGGGGTTTTCAAATGATAATTCGTTTAATTTATTTACATTTAAAATTCATTATTTTTTGCTTGATATTTCGCCTCATGTTTGTGACTGGAATATTATTAAATATTACAGCTGTTAAATAATTAGGAAGAAAATTCGATTAATCATGAAATATTGGCAGCTCTGTTATTAATAAATACATTTCTGCTAATTAAAAAAGTAATATGTTCTATCTATCATTTACTCGTTGTAATTCATTTCTTGTCCACACTTTTGTTCAACGATTTCACTTATCAAATCATTATGGAATTATGAAATAGAACTTCTGTAATCGTAGTTAGAGAAGTTCTTTAATCCTATATTCATTTCATAAATATTGCATGTGGATTATTTAACGCACAGCAAATTGCGTTCGAATTTTTGTCAGTACAGACATTTTATATTTTTTTGTGGGGGTAGACTGAAGCGGCATTTCATAAAATAAGACATACATTAGTAATAAAAACTAGGTAAATATGTGAAAACAAGCCATAGATTTAACCGATCATTCTCACCTGGAGAATTATTGTACGATCAACAGAGATATGCATAGTCTCACCTGGTCACTATCTAGATGGGATGATCCATTGGAAATGCCAGGTGCTGAAATTTTTGATCTGCATGTAGCGTAAGTTGTAATTACTTTTGGGTTCGTTATATTCTCTTACGGGCAAATACCATTGGTAATGTCAGGAGCCCACCTCTTTTACCTAGTTATGCGTTAATTAATAATCGTTGTTTCAATCGAGCATTATCCTCTTCAATAAACAATTCTTACAATCTAATGATATTTTCTGGTTTTAATAACCTGCAAAGTGTTGATTAGCCGTAGAATACGAATCAGTCAGTTGGAGGTAATCTGATTGTAATGTCGGGGATTTAAAAGGTAAACAGCTATTAGTCAAAACATTGCAACTTAGCAGACATTATGACTGAGCACCTTCCCTAAATGTTTTCACTGGACTAAGCGACAGAATAATCGTAATAAAGACGTTATTGAAAATTTTTAAAAATTAAATCTGCTGCAAAATAATTCTGAAAAAAATTCAGTTAATTGTGTAATGTTGAAATCACGGTTATTAATAAATATTTTCCTATTAATTAAAATATAACATTTTTTTGTATATAGACAAACGCAACATTTACTTAGATTTTATTTCTTACTATAGTATGTCTCCCATTCTCTCCCTTTTTATCACCTATTGTTTATATGATATATTTTAAGTAGTAGAATTTAAAAATATATAGTTTTAAACACTTTATCTCAATCAAGACAATAATGCGACTAAGACGAAAGGGTTTACTGAGTTTTAGACTTTGAGAAAAGAAAGAAAAACACTTTAAAGAGGTCAATAGATAACAACTGACATTGCATTTAAATTCTTGAAAATCAAAGTTAAATCAAATGAAAGAAGCTGAAAGAGATATACTCAAGCGTGTATTTTGATATAAAAAAGTGTCTCTTTATAACTTATTTTTACATCAGCTTCAAAACTATGAAACTTTGCCAACAAATAAGGTACCATAAAGGAAATTTCTTAAAACAATTATCATGAAATTATTTGTAGATATGACGCAGAGAAGCTACATTACAATGGTGAGAAGGCAACTGAAACCGAGATGACAGTTCAGAACAAATAACATTGCATATACTTCGTTAGATTTTTTCAAGACTCTCTAAATATATCATAGAAGCACCAGAATATATGTGCCAACTGTATTTAAAGCAAGGACGGATGGTAGACTTATAAATATGCAAGATACCTTCCGGCTAGAAAAAAAATTCTATCACGACAAAAGCAACCAAATTTTCCAGCAGCAGACCAAGCAATTGAATTACATTTTAAAATGAATTTTAACTTTTATGAAAAACAAATGATCGTAGTTTTTAGAATTACATCACATTCTTTCATGCGTATTGGAAAAAATTATTGAAAATATTTTTTTCCGCATACTTTAATAAATATATTCTGACGTGATGGCTACAAATAAAACGACAACAAAGAAAGAAATCTTGCATTCAATCTCACTTCGACTTGGTGTAATGGATACCACGCATTTTTCTTCTACAAACGATACTATTCAATAGTAAGTGCAATTCCCACTGGGTGCTCTATACTTGTAGCCTTATACCGCGTCTAAATTACTCTTTGGGAATCAATAGGATCATCAAGAAGAGGAGTAATCTTTAGCCAAATGCTCTGGTTGAACAATGATAGTGAGTTCAATCTACGGTGAGTGCTACATATGCGTGGTATTCTACTAAAACACATTAGTAAATAGGAATTATGCGTTTTTAAAAGTTCAACTTATCCCTTGGTAAGATGTGTATTTTTTTAACATATGATCACAAAAGTGTTCACAAAAAAACAAACAAAAAATAAAATCTCAACCATTTTTCATAGCAATTTAAAACTGCATTGAGATGACCATGTGATGCAATTGTTAGAACTTGGAGTCCAGATGCATATTTTATCTTAGGTAACCTATAACGGGAGTGGTGATCCAGTATTTTAAAAATATTTTTCATCTAAGTTAATCAGCCAGTTATGTGCGATGCCAAGGCGAACATATGTCTTTCGATACATGACTGACGAGATTTTCTTTTACCTGCAGTAGGTTTCCATTTCTTTCGGCGGTAGAACAGTTGCCATTCAAGGCCATAGAACCCGGTCTCTCTTGCTATTTACCCAAAGCTCGGGGGAGGGAGAGAAGAAGAGGATTCATACCTTTCCCAGGGGTATTAGCACGTAAGTGAATGTAATGGATTCGACTGGAATTTGAACTGCTCTCGTCGATTTCGCAATCCGAACCGCTATCCATTAATCTAGCGTGCCTTCTCAAGCAAAGGAGTAAAGCCGGTAACAAGCAAAGAGATACATAAAGTGAAACCAACAGAGAGGATAAATAAAAGAACAGGGATCAAGGAGACAGAAAACGATTGACGTTGTAGATATATATTTTTAATATCGCAGATGTCAAAAAATCTGAAGTCAGAAGAGAATTCCGCAAGCGAGAATTGCTAGGGAAGGAACTGTTAGCATAGAACCTACGGTTACATCTAGCAATTTCAACCATTAAATTATGAGACCTATCTGCTAAACTAGTATTGTGTTTCGTGAAGTGGAGGTACTCAAAAGGATATCTCATCAGGCCAATTACAATGAGAGTATATATATATATATATATATATATATATATATATATATATATATATATATTAGAGAGAGAGAGAGAGAGAGAGATATGTACTACTCGACTCTCAGATCGAAATCGACGTATGAGCATCAAGCCGATCATTTCCTAGGAAATTGACAGCGCGACAACAGCACATGAGATTTGATTATAGTGGTGAAGTTGTGCAGGACCATCCACACTTTTTGAAGGGCCGAATACAGAGACCTGGTGCACTACGTGCCACAAGGTCCCCAAACGACCCTCCGCAGGTTTTGAATTCAGACTTGTCTTTCTCCTAGACTAGTTGCTATCAAAGGCTATAGAACCCTGTCTATCCTGCTATTTACCCATAGCTGGAGAGAAGAAGAGAATTCACATCTTCCCCAATGCACGTAAGTGAATGTAATGGGTCTGACTGGAATTCGAACTCGGCTCCTCTCTCTTTCTCTCTCTCACTCTCTCTCTCTCTATATATATATATATATATATATATATATATATATATATATTAATTGAATATATATATATATATATATATATATATATATATATATATTGAACAACAAAAAAATATTAAAAAAATAAAATCTTCAGACACACTGCGTTGTAGATTAATATTCTTTCGGTTTTTTATTATTATTTCATTTAGATTCCACGACTATTTTCGGCCAAAATGGCCATCATCGGGAGAAGAAATATTTCTTCTTGCTGGTGGCAGTAACCTACAGAAAAAAAATCTATCTATCTATCTATCTATCTATCTATATATATATATATATATATATATATATATATATATATATATATATATAATAGAGGACACGTTTTCCAATGAGAGATTATTTTATATATATATATATATATATATATATATATATATATGTGTGTGTGTGTGTGTGTGTGTGTGTGTGTGTGTGTGTGTGTGTGGTAATTGATAGAGAACACTTTTTCCGAAGCCAGATGAGAGAAAATTGAATCTCATTTTCTATATCAGGTGCCAATTTGATTTTATCGAAACTATTGAACTTACTAATTAGACAAGATTATATCATGGTGTCATCCGCCTGGATACCGAGTCGAGAGCACACGGTATAGCGACGGGCGGAACTGAATGGATCCATAAACAGAGCCCTGAGCGACGGCATCATGAATGTAAAATAACCGTTCAAGGCAACTTTCGTTACGCAGTTTGGTATGACAGATTCCATCAAATCAAAGAAATGACCAGAAAAACCAAAAAGGTTCAGCTTGTGAAGTAAACCAGTATCTGAAACGACATTCTGAGATTAAGACAAGTGAAAATTTTAGTAGTATCAGATTCAATGATATAGCCCTGGAGACACCCGTTTTTATGCAAACATACATAGAAAATTATAATCGTCATTCATTTCAACTTTCATTACAGAAGAGAATGAAGGCTGAATTATATAAAATATCAGTCTGAAATGCAATAACCATTCAACGTCAACTGGACAAAGATCAGCAGAGTAAAGCCTCTGAAACGCCTTCATGGTTAGTAAAGCAACAGTCAGATCTTGACCAGAATTATCTAAAGCTTGACAGAGTCTTTCATTAACACGTCAGCAGTTGAACCATAGAAGCCAAAGTTATATGTTTTTTTCTTCTCTGAGAGATGATTCTGCGAGGTGAGTTTCTTAACAATTATGTTCTAACTTCCAATATTTATCAAATACGAGATAGAAGGTTAATAATTCCTAAGTTCGAAGAAGTAAATCGTTTGTCAGTGGTGACATGAGAGATAAACACTTGGTTGAACACGTTATATGTGCGACCGAGTAAAACCGATTATAAAATACATATATCAACCACCGCTTGATTTGGTAGTTTATCAAACACTGCAGAGAGAATGTAACTTTAATGTCTCGAATCATGAAAAGCAGGTTTTTCACTACAAAGAGGGGAAGATTATTTTTCGAAATATTGGAATGTAAAATGTTAAATAATGAAGATTCGCTATAATTTTTATCCTCATAGGGGATCATTGGCCGATCATGCCCCCCCCAATTTTTTTTCTTTTGTGAGCTATAAGTAGTTTGTATTAAATGTCGACCTTATGTATTTCTCTTATTCTGCCATAAACGTATACAATAATTTCAGTAGTTTTCTCGCAGTTTCAACCTGCTCTTTTTACCATCAGCATATCCTGTGAATGTTAATACCTCCAGGCCTTCTTTTCTCATTATATGTAAAAAAAAGCAGCTTTAACTTTTCGATAGTATGTATCATTTTTTATATATTTCATGTTATGCAGAAGACATTTTCTTTACTTATGTATTCTGTATATGGTATTTTCGAAATTTTCGATAAGGCAACATATCTTTCGCTCCAAGTAAAACGTAAATGATAATGTTTATACATTATTCCTCCTTTAACCTCGAGAGATATGTTGAGAGAAGCACACACCCACACACACACAGACAAGTACAATCATATGGCTTTCGATAAGCACATCGATAATTATGTAGATTAGATCCTTACGCATTTTCATTACATCTATCTATATATCTGTATGTAAACATGTGTACATATACATGCATATATATATATATATATATATATATATATATATATATATATATATATATATATATATGTAGAGAGAAAGTCAGAGAGATGTACTGATAGAAACGTTGCACTTCCATCATTTATGCAGTGAACACACAGAAATCTCACCACACACGCACACAAACATATATATATATATATATAATGTAATATATGTATAGACATAGATAGATAGATAGATAGATAGATAGATAGATAGATAGATAGATAGATAGATAGATAGATAGATATAGAGCGAGGGACAGAAAGGGAGAGACGTGTTATACTTACATTATTTAAGCAAAGAACACATACGTACAAACACACACACACACCGGTGCGCGTGTAGACAGACAGAAGCAGATACATATTTGCATAAATGGTGGAAGTGTATCGTCTTTGTGTATGTCTCTCTCTCACTCTCTCTCATTCTATCTTTCTCTCTCTCTCTATATATATATAATATATATATATATATATATATATATATATATATATATGTAGATAGATAGATAGATACCAACCTCATCTAAGTTGTAGAATTTTAGTAACAGTAGTAAAGCCATTGAAAGGCACACACCAAATTGGAACTGATTCTGACTGATTATTTCATGCCAATTTCTTACGTAAAAATTTATTTTCACCATTATTTTCTGCATTTTTTATATTTCCCATAATCTATTATTTAATTGGCAGAATAATTAGTTAATTGGGCCATGGCTAATTATTCGGTAAAATTAAAGAATTAATTGCGATTCTTGAAAGCAATATCCCTCGCTATCTCAAGATGCTTTCTTTTTTCTTAATAATTCGATTTTTTTTTTATCTGTGCAAAAATTATTTTTATTAAATTCGAGCTGATAAATTAATCATTTGAGAAGATTTGAAAGATTTTAGTGTGAAGAAAATCGAAGTTTAATTTGCACTTAAATTTAGGTAACATCGACATGGGTCATGCTGCCGGAAGAGATATTGATTTTGTTTATTCCGACCAATCCTATGATCTATAAGCTATACACCACCCTGGTCACCCTATCGGTTGCGGTCAATAATATGCTGACTGCATTTTCTTGTAGGGTGATAACCCTCCAAAAGGAGTAACCTGCTATTGCGTTTATTCAAACCAAATCTGTGTCGACCTTTCTATTATACCACAGAGATTAGCACGTCCTGTTTATGGCGATAAGCTACATCCGACAGTAAGACCTCTGATTGGGGTGGGGGGAGTTGAAGAGAGAGGTACCACCTCTTAATTGCTGTTGTTAACATGTTCACACTGACCCAAGATAGTAGGAACTGTTAAGGTCTCATACTGTGGTCAAAAGACTATGAAAGTTTAAAATACATTTTTATAGTAAAAATACCGGAATAAAAATTTTTGTAAAGAAAATTGCTGATGCTCCCAATAGTATTAAATTTCGGCATTAAATAAGCCATAAGGGGTTAATATGCCGCATTAAATAACCTAGAAAATAGTGAGTTACCGGAAAACAAACTAAACCAAACCAAATTGACTGTTTGGATAGAAGATTTAATTTTACCAAAACAAATTCATTCTTCTTTTATTGCCATAAACTTGATTCTTCCACAAATCTTAGTAGTATATGAGCATTTTTATTTATTTTTTTTAATCAATACTATCTGTGATATAGTTAACAACGATCTGTCTAACGTGAGTTTTTAGAATAGCATGAATCTTCGTGACGCTAACTATTGAAGACGTAATTTATTTAATAAGTTGATGAAAAACAACCACTTAAATATGACCCTGTGACCAAATACATGATGTTATTAATCGGACCGATTATTTTCCAACATCTCCCCGACCTACATTATTGTTTGAAAGCCTTATAATATATGCTTCAGTTTAAATAACTCAGTTGCACATTAGATTATGAAAAAATAGCCCAGTGATTCTCAACCTTTTTAAGCAACACAACACCTCGGAGCAAAATATCACGACAAACCTAGCAAAATTTTTAAAGGGTATACATTTAAATGTTAAGAAATAATTCCATGGATTAAAAATACACGCTCAAATATGATTTTTATTTTGATTTTCCAAGCGCAGCTTAGATGTGACACAAGGCCGAAAGTATGGGGCGCCCACTGAGGATCGAACTCACTCGTAATTTTTCTAGCTAGACAAGCTTGCTAACAATTACACCGCCGCGTGGTGGTCGAAATATGAGCTTTATTTCAGTATTTCTATTCAATTATTTGTACATCTTATATAGTGTTAAACCTGTGCCTGGTGTTTTGGGGCGACTTCTTCATTGGTCGGTCAAATATGCGATAAACAGGCCCTCATTTCGTCTTCAGTTGAGCGTAGTCTTTCTCGCTTCTCAATTTATTTTTATTTACGGTTGAGAAGCTTAATTCATATAAATAAAATGTAGAAAATTGAAATAAAACGAAAAAAAGCCTTTTTAGCTAATGTGGAATAAACTGTTTAATAAGTATTCCTTTATTCACATAGTAACGCTGTACCATTATTACTTACACAAACCAACCAACCCACCCAAACACACAACTACACACATATATGTATGTATGTATGCATGTATGCCGTGAGAATATTTCGCGGCACAATTATGAAGATCGCGCGGCAATGCAGTTGAGGATTGAAATAACCAATCACAGTGATTTGATGCAACACAGATGTGCTTCTTCCGACGAATGATGAGATACAGACAATGGCAGAAAATGTAACCAACGAGAAAATTTTAAGAATAAGTAGGGATTACAATAAAGAATACTCCTTAAAATCAGAAAGATATTTTGACGTGTAATGAGGAAAGAGAACATAGCGAATTTATCACCCACAACAAAAAACTAAAGACCCCATCCCCATCCCGCTAAAAAAGTAACAGGGAGTGACACACATAAAGATTTTGTGTAATTGGATGAAAAACAAAGGACAAAGGGGAATTATGAAATGTCAAATGTTATTCGAGTAACAACAGGCAAGATATTGGAAAGAGTCATATTCACTTATGGCCTGAAAGACAAGGCAAGTAAAAAAACATATATTTTAATTTTTGACACGTATTTAACTTTTGTTATTCTCGAAATCTTCCACACAATGTTGACATACGAGAAAAAGGTAAAAATACGGTTAAATTGAGCGACCCCTTTTGAATAGCTTCAACAACATAATCCGTCAGAGGCAGAGGAGATAAGAGAGGCTTCTACTCTTAATGGCAGCAGGTTTAAAGCTCTCCAAAGGATTATCCCCTAATTCAATTTTATGTTATTTGACGGTCATGTAATAAAGATAAAAATAATTTGAGAGTTCAGACGAAGTGCAAAAGGGTTAGCTGTTGGAAATACTTGGCTAAAAATTCGTAATAAAGATTCATGTAAGAAAAATATTACATCTGATACTACGTGTGCAAATAAACAATAACAAAGCATAAGTAAAATCCCGAAGGAAGCAATGTGTTTATAATCTGAATAATGTCTACTGGTTTGATATTTTAGATTTAAAGTTGAGACACAGTCATTAGATGACTGGATGCACATTACGGGGTTAGTTGATACGAGTTCAGTTTTCTTTTTATGTACGGCGTTGCCTCGGAACATAGGTGGTCATGGCTCTCCGTAGCGTCCTGTTTGAAGCTTTTAATATTTTTTTTCTATTTGTCATTTCCCTATGCCTATCGTGCCATACATTTACTCAAGATCATTATTCTTCTTTTATGTTCGGTGTCCCTTCAGGACGTAGTCGATCATGGCTCTCCATAATTTCCTCTCTTTGTAGCTCTTAATAAATTGTTAGATTTTTTATCTCTCCGCAAATTTGTTTCGCACTCTATTTAATCAAACTCATTCTTCTTCTTCTTCTTCTTCTTCTTCTTCTTCTTCTTCTTCTTCTTCTTCTATGTGCCGCATCATTTCAAAACGTAGGCGATCACGGCTATTCACAATTTCCCGTCCTTTGTAGCTCTTAACACATTTTAATTTTCTGTTATCTCTGCTAAACATTGTCCCGCCACCCATTTACTCAAACCCACTAATTATGTTATGCGTTCTTTTACCCGCTCTCGTTTGTCCTTTGAGTTTCAGATTTTCCAAGCCATCTTTCCTCATTGTGCCCTAGAAATTTCAAATGTCTCTTCCAGATTTTAAGTATAATTTTCTTTTTTTGTTTCCATATTATCTAAAGCTTCGTCTTTGCTCACATGTTCTGCTCATGAAAGCCTCAGCATCTGTTATGGTGAAACACACCTATTCTATGGTTAATGGACTCTCCCACCTAATATAAGTAGGAGTAGTAAGAGAAACGGCAGTCAGTTGATGTCGGACGACATTAGTCGACAGTTAGTCGAATACGAAAGTAGTCAGCGACCACAACAAGATTAATTTACGTAATACCTATTATATGAAGTTCATAACGTTTTGTACGTCGAACTGCTTAGTACCGATTTAGTACAAATACAAGCCTCCACTGCGAATAACTACACAACAACTTTGGCGACGAAGATTCGCACTCATACGGAGGAAGAAAAAAATCGCTTGCCACAATAACTATGGAAAGAAGGATTCGCACTCATTCGGAGGAAGAAAAAAATTCGCTCGCCACAACAGCATCATTCTTTAGAACCACATTTCTCTTGCTTCAAGTCTCTTTGAGGAGATTTCCCTGCATTCAGTGATATATAGGAAAACTGAATATTAAATGCAATAATCGTTTTTTTCTTAACTTCCTATCATAGTCGAAACTAAAACATTGATCCTTTGAAGCGTCAATTTTAGCGTGCGCCATTTAAGGTGAATTAGGATAATGAAGAATATACAGAAATAGCTTGTTCATTTTCTCTGTCATTCCACCAAATTAAATGATTCCAGATTTTGGTGAGAGGAAGAACAGAGGAATTACTGTGTTTGTTGTTTTTGTTATTGTTTTTTTCTTTATTTCATATTTTATTTTATTTGTATCCACTCAAAAATACAACCTTAATTGTAATGATACTTTATTTGTTTAGATTTTGTCCAATTTCAGAATATTATTTTAAAATGGCGTAAAATTCTACGACAACGCCGAGCAGCATAAATTCTACGTACACCGCTGACTCTGATGCATACTAACAGTCAGAAGATATATAAAAGTATAGCATAATTATAATACTCCTTCATATGTTTAGATTTTGTTCATTTTCGCAGTGTTAAGTTGTCGTAAGTTCTACGAAAGCTGATAACGTTAAAAACGCTAGTTACGCCGCTGACGAAGATGCATATTAACAGTCAGATAAAAATAGAATGTGTGTGTAC
Source organism: Acanthosepion pharaonis (assembly GCA_903632075.3). Classification (NCBI taxonomy): domain Eukaryota; kingdom Metazoa; phylum Mollusca; class Cephalopoda; order Sepiida; family Sepiidae; genus Acanthosepion; species Acanthosepion pharaonis. The sequence goes on from CAHIKZ030000946.1 coordinate 773,313, forward strand.
GGAGGGAAACAAATATTCGTACACATAGAATTTTCAATTTATTGTATTTCCAACTAATGAATAAACATAATTAACATATAATTAAGTGTACGCAGATGGGTAATACTTAGATATGCATAGAAAACAGAAAATTTTTGATTCAATAAAAATAAATCCCATTTATTCATTTTAATGGGTGAAAAAGTATTCATAAAATTTTCATTTCAGATGTTAAAACTTTGAAATTTCTTCTATATTTTAGATTATTCAAGTGGAATATTATAAAATGTTCCAATAACGTTATTTGTGATTACTTTTAGCACAAAAATACGAACAGTAATTCTTTACTGTAATTGATATGAGTGCAAGATGGTTATCGTCATAGCAAGAGATAGAGAATTGAGAAATTCGCAAAAAGAAATGATTGTCAAGCTCTGGAAAGTGGGTAAAAGTTACAAGAATATTTCAAACAACCAGAATATTCCATTTAATACCATTAGTTTTTTGCTTTTTAACAGTTTTGTGTTTTTTATACAAACGCTCAAAACTGTTGAAAACCAAAGAAGAACAGGTGCTCCACAGAAGATTTCTTCAAGGTCTTCGGGAGAATTAATGCGTCAAATTAAACAAGAATCCAATGGTTACTGATCAAGATTTGCAAGATGATTTGATTTCATCAGGAATCTGTATTGCTAAAGGGATAATAAGCAGTGAAATTCATAGGAACAATCTAAAATCACGCTATCCTCGGAAAGTTCTCCCGCTTCTGAAAAGACACAGAAGTACCAAGTTGAAATTCGTTTATGAACATAGGGATAATAAGGGAAAATAGTATTATGAACAGGCGAAACCAGAACTGAGTTGTCTGGGCGTAATTCTAGAAATCATGTACGGAGGAAAGATGGCGATGCCTTCAAACAAAGAATACAATTCCAAAAACGAAATTTTGTGGGGACAGCATCATGGTTTGGGGATGCTTTCTAGAATAGTTACTGGCAGCATATCAGTAATAGATTGTAGAATGAATGCCGCGGCTTATCAAAATATTTTGGAAGCAAATTAAATGATTTCCGTTGAAAAAATTCAAGTCCCTCGTGAATGGATCTTTCAACAAGATAATGATCCTAAGAGCATTACAAAATCTACGAAGAAATGACTTGCTGAAAATAATGTAAATATCCTGAAATTGTGAAATCAGTCCCCAAATTTAAACTCAATCGAAAACCTGTGGCGTTATTTGACAATTCATATCCAATGGAGAGCTCCAACATCTATCCTGAATCTGAAGACCATATGCGAAGAAGAATGGAACAAAATACTATCTTAAATTTGCAAATCATTAATTGATATCAGAAAGCAGAGGTCGTTTGCTGTGAATGAGGGCTATTCTAGAAAGTAATAAATGAAAATTATGTATTCCTTTTTGTATTGTACGAATAGATTTTTTACCCATATATATATTTAGTTATTATGCATCTGTGTACACTTAATTACAGGCAAAGTATGTTTATTCATTAGTTGGAAATAAAATAAATTAAACATTTGTATGTATACGAATATTCGCTTCCCACCACTGTATATAAGAAAACAGATATCAAAGTAATAATAACAAGATGTTAATTTCAAGAAATTACAAAGTTACGGTAAATTGTGGCGCATAGGTCGACCTCAAACTTCTATGTTTGAGCAAACTTCTGAGTTCAGACTAAAACTACCGTAGAGATCGACCCCCAAACGTACGTTAGGCGACCAGTCGCCCTAAACTGAGGTCTAGCGGTAAATGTATTTAGGTTACAGTATACGATAACCTGTACCAAATGTACATAATACCACACTACTTACCTGTATATTGAGACACTAGCCGTAATATATTTCTATATGTGTTGTACAGTAAAAAAAAACTATAACACAGGGCGTTAGTTATGGTATTTTGTATCAGTATAACTTAGCGAACATTTAAAATTCATCAGATCTACGGACAAACATATAAAATCAACATCCGCTTCTATAAAATACTAGCATTAGAGCCCGGCGTTGCCCGGGGATGTAACAGTAACAGATAGATCAAGTATCGACCATCATAAAGACTGAAAAATGAAATTGACAAAGATTATTGTTTAAGGTTGAAGGACACGCATGTCTTAATTAGTTTTTTTTTTTTTTTTTACGAATTAGTCAAACCCAAACTCAAACAAAAACACTGTTTTCAATCGTTATGAGTCTATCGATTGAATAGAATTTTATTATAAACAATTGTCTTGTAAATGGAATTTTTAAAGCATTCTGAATGTAGAAATAAAGAAAAAAGTGTGCAAGACAATAAGAAACACTACCTGCCAAACAAAAGTGAAGTTTTGTTGAAATTGGTTGAAAAATGTAGTAAATTCGATCCAATACATAAATGTACACACACACACACACACGCACGCGCACACACGCACGCACGCACGCACGCACGCACGCACAATCTGCGTTTTATAATAAGTAAGATTAGAGTAATTGCGCAGGTGACATGCATAAAATATCTTGTTGTCTGAATGGCCGTCTGAATAAAACGTCGTTTCGGTCAGTGTACTTAGTGTATCAGCGGTTGGACGCGATGTGGTTAGTAACGTTAATATAATACTGCATTTGTGTTATTATTTTTATTTTAATTTATGAGCTAATATGCCAGATATGTTCACGATTTACAACTTGTAGTGGGCTATATTTGTTGCAGTCTGCTGGCGTAAGGCAAATGCTGTACAGTAATTGATATGTGTGCTGTTCCAATTGTTTACAACTCGAAACGCCACACTATACTATATCTAAAATATATGCAATATTCACTGATTTTTAGAAGGCTGAATATGAGTATATTTTTTTCACTCTACATAAGGCGTTAAAAGTAAAGAGGAATTAATGGATTACAAAAAGGGATAAAAGCAGAGAGGAAGATAATCCTTGCATTGAGATTTATGAATATTCTACCACTTTTACTACACAGTATAAAAAAATGTAAATAAATTTTGACACTTCTTACTATTACCATTTAGCATAAAAATGATGAGATTTTACAACTTCTTTTCTTTTACTACTCAGCATAAAAGATTATATAAGATTTTACTACTTCTTTTTTACCACTCAGCATAAAATATGACATATGATTTTACCATTTCTTTTTACCACTCAACATAAAATATGATATATGATTTTATTACTTCGTTTTTACCACCCAACATAAAATATGATATATGATTTTATTACTTCGTTTTAACCACACGAAATAAAATATGATATATGATTTTATTACTTCGTTTTTACCACCCAACATAAAATATGATATATGATTTTATTACTTCGTTTTTACCACTCAGCATAAAATATGATATATGATTTTATTACTTCGTTTTTACCACTCAGCATAAAATATGATATATGATATTATTAATTCGTTTTTACCACCCAACATAAAATAGGATATATGATTTTATTACTTCGTTTTTACCAGCCAACATAAAATATGATATATGATTTTATTACTTCGTTTTACCACCATTATATGATTTTATTACTTTATTTTTTACCAGCCAACATAAAATATGATATATGATTTTATTATTCGTTTTTACCAGCCAACATAAAATATGATATATGATTTTTACCATGATTTTTATTACTTCTCAGCATAAAATATGATATATGATTTTATTACTTCGTTTCTACCATCCAACATAAAATATGATATATGATTTTACCACTTTTATCGCTCAACATAAAAGTGTTTTAATATATCATGTCCGCTTAATTAACTCTAAGGTTCGACACGAAAATAATTTGTAAATGAATTAATATTGAAGGTTTATATTTGCAACAGAATACATATTGTTTTATTCTTTATGAAATACTAATTTTTACCACGTCCTTACATGGTTATGCCCCAAATCTTATCTTATGGTATCATAGAGCTAAGCAATGTTGGTTCACTTATCTCTCCTCATAATTCATTAGTATAAGTTTTGAACAAATCCGTTATATAAATTACTCAAAATCTCTTATATGTCTCTTTACTTCTGTATGTTGTGAGTGTTGAATACTTCAGTCTCTCTCTTTATTATGGGTGCGGATAATTTGAATGGTATTCTACTGTTTCTTCATATTTTGTTTAGTTTTTGGAATTTCTAAAAATATTACGATACTGAAAAGTTAACTTTCATAAAAGAAGTCGAAAAAATAACGTTCTGAAAGAAAGCGGTATAATTTAGTTTTATTATCACAGCTTTACGTTTGACAGAACAACTTCAAATATAATGAGTTCAAACTTATTAAAATAAGTTTTATAAATGCATGTGTGTATGTGTGTTCAAATACTTCATTTTATACGCAAGGGTATATTTATTTTTATGACTTCACCCTTTTGATATTAGACATGCGTCATTTTTATAAGCTGGTCCCACTCTTCGTATCCAACTTTCAATCATGAAAAAAAAAAAGGAAGAAATCTACAAAAGCAGTATGGTAATTATATGTCGCTGTTAAAAGCGCCGAACCGATGTCTTTGGATAAAGATAAAATCACAATTCTCTTTCTGGTTAGTCTCAATTCATTCCAGTGAAATTTCTGAATCCAAAACTGATGATTCATCACGGACTTGCGTGGACGATAAAGAGGATGACGCCTGATCGCGATATCTACTCTCTCACAACTCCTTGAGTGATCATGTATAAGTTTATAAACCCGGCCTGGCAGGTATGGTTGATAGATAGATAGGTCTCAGGTGTCTGGGGAATTAGTTCAAGGAAGCAAAACTCTTCAAGCTGCGATACGTTATCTATGTCTGTAAAGAAAAGTAAGGATAGTTAGGCGGTATTTATTGAACATAAATATATTTGATCTGTATTTGAGAAAGAAATATCAGCATGGTGTGTCTGGAATAATGATAACCACAAGATGGATAAAACGCTTGCATTGAAACGGAGTTATTCTGCTACATATTGGGTTTATAAAAGATTCAGTTAAATGATGTGCGGGCGAAATTTATTTCAGCAGAGGTGTAATATAAGTAATAAAAAATATAAAACTTTAGGAAGATTTTTGTATATAAATAAACTTGTAGATGATAACGATATTGAAAAGCCTTTGTAAGCGACATAAAAAGCTCTATTTTTTTTTAGAAGACCGATAGTAGTAAGTAAGGAATGTGAAAAACTGGTTCATATATTTTCTGTTCCATAAAAGAAGAGTGCTGTTTTCTCAAAGACACTGGAACAAGGAATGAGATATTTCTGCCTGAATAACAGAATCATATGTTAGAAAGAGCAATAGATATGCAAAATTGCATATGCTTATGTTTTATACATTATCCAAATAACGGTTTTAAATGCTTGGTAACCTTGACATATTCGTGAAGGATATTAGAAAAATCCAGAACCAGTACAGGCTTAAAACTACTTGTATACGGATAGAAAATGAATTCAGTAAATTCAGAAACAGAAACAAAATGTAAGACAATGATGTAACTTCTTACCGGACTTATTCAACCTATATAATGTGGTGATTCTGAGAAATCTACAGATGATATAGTGTGAATAACAGACACAAAAAATAAACTACAAGAACTCCTACGAAGGTAGAATAAAGGACTAAAATCAATTGCAAGAATAAATGTATGGCTGTTAGCAAAAGGTACAGTCCAGCATAAAAAATTAGAAATTGGATTTGTCAAAATCTGAAAGTGCAATATATATCTTGGAAGTGTTTTAATAGAAGAGAGAAATTGTGACACTGATATCTGAATGTGGATTATGATAGCGAAAGATGCCTTCCAAAAGCAAAGCAAAGTAAACGAAAAGCGAAAAATTCGTTAGAAGCAAAGAAAAGAATGTTGAAATGTTAGGTAATATCAGTCGACCTATATCATAGTGAATGCTGGACAATCTCCTCAAAGATGAAGAAGCAACTTGAAGCAACAGAAATGTGGTTCTTCTGGAGAATGATGAAATAACCAGGGCAGTAATTTTAGAGAAAATACAAAACAAATCGAAACTTATACTTAACATCAGGAAGAGGAAGATGAAATTCTAAGGCCAGTAATGAGGATGAAAGGCGTGGAAATTTTAATGCTCACAGAGAAGACTGAAGGCACATAACGACAGGGAAAACCGATAAATAACCTACCGAGCGAGCTTGTGTAAATGGATGGCAGAAGAGATTTTAGCAGATAGAAAAAGATGAAATCTATTAAGAGTCCCTAATTACAGGAAATGGTGGAGAGACCTGATTGTCAATACCAAGATTGAATGTATCTACGAAAAACAAATTTGTAAGTAGTTTTAAAGTCGAAATTTAACTAAATCACCTGTTGAAATAGATGATAAAACTTACTGAATGACAATGATGTTAAACTAACACACACACACACACACACACACACACACACACACACACACATATATATATATATATATATATATATATGAGAGAACGAACAGTAAAAATCCACTGCTCGTAGGAGTTACTTTTTAATAAGTGCTGAATAAAACTAGTGCAATTTATTATTATATATTTAATATAAAAGGTTATAATAAAAAAATTTTGAAATCACTACACAAAAGCGTTCATGTTTCAATATTATGATTGTACTTCTTCAGGCGATGGTAATTAAATGGTAATAAAATTATTTAATCACAAGTTACTTACCATCGCCAGAAGAAATACAATAATAGTGTTGAAACATAAAAGGTTTTGCGCAGCGATTTTAAAAATTTTTATTATAATCTCTTATAAAAAAATATTATATATATATATATATATATATATATATATATATATATATATATATATATATATATATATATATATACATTAAAAATATAGACATGTTGAACACCCAGACACCCTGTCTAGCAAAATAGATTTATTTGTAACTTTGGAAACATGAATTTTGTTTTATCTGTGTATTTAAAACCCAGTAATTTTAAAAGTTACTCCAAAATTCGCTTGTGGATGAAATGGAACTAATGTCTTTAATTTAATTACAAAATTAAATTCGGGGCTTTTAGCTTCCATTTTTGAAACATGGTTAGAACTGTATAGCGGTAAAAACATATTTTAAATCAATTAATTTATAATATAAATGCTCTGTAAATTTACATTGAGCACTATTTTACAAAAATAAAAATATCTATAAGAACACCGGATTATATATCTTACTGTTCTTTCTTTTTATATATATATATATATATATATATATATATATATATATATATATATATATATATATATATATATATATATATTTACATGGAAAAACATGCAAACCAGAAAAAAAAGCATGTATCAATATTTTTAAAACTGATACATATATTTTATAATTAGCTTATAATAATAGGTATATCTTTAAAGTTTCACCAACACCGTTTGTCTAATATGAATTTTATTCATTGACTTGAATAATAAAAAAAAAGATCTTGGCATTAGTGTCTATGATAAATTTCATTTAAACAAATATTGTCTTAGCTGAAAATAATATTTTACCAAGAAGAGTACAATGGAAATCGTAGATTAATGAATGAGAGTAAGGAAAACTGATTCACGTGTCAAATTTTCCCTTGCTTACTTACTGTCCCGACCCCAGGGACTGCTACTCTTCCTCTAATTGACGATAATGGACACTAAGACCACCAAATAACCAAAGAAATGCTTACGTGTAAAAATGATCCAAAGAGGATTATGAGGAAGATATACTAATAGATTTCTATGCTATGCCCCAAAATTAAATATTTTGCTAACGTTGAGATATAGTATATGGATAAATTTTCTGAACTTCACTTGAAATAAAAATGTTAATAAATACGAAAATATGAAATTGTTAATGAAATGATTAACTGTTACAGACCCCGCACTGATCCATTCATTCCTAAAACTTAACAGAGTAATTAATTATGGCTGATGAATTTTATTGGTTAATACATTAGGTACAAGAACAGAAAATATATTGAAAATAGAAAGAAACAAATCATTAGTTAAAAGCTTATTAAAAAAATAAAGATATTAGAATCCCATAATTTCATGAACCTGTATTAAGGCTATACATGATATGAGAATGAGAAAGATTGACACAATCAGATATGGTAGGAAGGTCAAAATATCTGCATAGAAATGTGTAAAGATTGTCGCCAAGATTTGGCGCAGCAACTTAAAATGAAAATATAACCGTTATAGAAACAAGGTGTACTAAATCCAGTAAGACTCGCCATATTCCGCCTGTGTGAGATAGGTTGGAGGGTGAAAAGTAATTCTTCATCAATAAGGAGATTCTCTTATCAACAATCCATAGTAATACACACAATATCCATGGAAAGGGTTTATTTCTTTAATCCCCAAAAGCTATAAGGAAATGTTCTTTACGATGATTCATTGAAAGCAGTTTCGTTTTAGAAGCGTTAAAATTAACAATCCATTTATTAGCTCAGTTAACAACAAATTTTGGTTCCTTTTTCAGATCAGCTGACAAAATGATTTTATGGAACTTATCAGATTTTTTATTAAGACGGGAGTAAATATTTGTGTATTGATAACTGAAAGACTACTTAATTAGCATAGCTAAGGCATAGACTATATAAATGACCAAGAAGAAAGGATTGAGTAGCTCTTGGTATGTGAGATAAATGACTTCCGCTGAACACATAGAATATAAAGGAAATTTCAATTCATAATAATGTTGTGCCATCAGCATATATACTGATAATGCAGTGGAAAAACTCAAGATATTAGAGAAATTTTCGACTTAATCGTTTTTGTATCTTCTTGACGAGCCTTACAAGAGTGGCTTACACTATGACAATGTAGTTCCTATGAACTACATTGTCATAGTGTAAGCCACTCTTTGTTGAAGCTTACAAAGACAACTTGTAAAATGTCACTCTGTATTGACAGGTTTTATATCCACACTTTTTTTTCAAACTCTATATATATCCTCTATGCCTGTCTTATTTTCCATTAGCGATGTTTTTTTGGGTTTTTTTTTTCAGCAAGATAATGCCAGAACGGTTAATGTTGCTTGGCCGCCGTTATTCAGACTAAGGGAAGGGCTTCACGTTATTAGGTAGCTAACTTTAGTCTTTTATCACTGCAGTTCATTATTACAATAAATATCGTCAATGATAGCTTCCTCACATTAGTATATTGCACGGTATGTCTTATTCTTTAACACAAAGGGCGAAATGCAAAAAAAAAAACCCAAGATTCTTGAGATTAACAGCAGATTGAAGATCATTTTCAAGATCAGCTATAAATTTGATTCTATTGAACCAATCAGACATTCCATTAAGGCGGGATTAAATAGCTGTGTAAACAACATTGAACTGACGAAATCAGAAATATATGTAAAATCCAAACACTCTGAGATGTTTATTGAACATCTGTTTTGTTGCCACTCTACAGCAAAATAATTTCGAATAGTAGTGATCGGTGAGAGCAATGACTTCACTGGTAAATAGGCCAATATTATAACCTATGCCAGAAATGAAACTGAATTCAAAAATTTAAGAATTAAACCTCATCCATACTAGAGGCTATTGGTTTTTGTTTGGTCTGGAACTTCAATTCACATATCAACTACAGTGAAAAATGTACTTGAACAATATTTCCTCATAGAAAATTTGCGTAACTTCCGTCTTATAAGCGTGATCATATTGTCGGATAAAAATGTTTCAGTAAGCGAAATTGGTGAACATAATAATAGAAAATAGAAATATAAGTTTGTGATATTTAAGAACCATTAATCCAAAAGTAGAAAGAATTTTCGGAAAGATTAAGATGTATACTTTTACACAAATCGTCACTTTTCACACAGAATCCTCATGAAATCTATGATTATCTGAAAAAAAGAAAGGCCGGTTTTAATGTTTACTACAAACATATAAAACTTATTTCTATCTTACATAGTCAACAACTGCTGGATATTACATTGCGTAGCAGGGGAAAGGCATGATAAAAGATTGTAAAAAAAATAACAAATAAAACAAATAAACAACGGCAAGAAGAACAGTAATATTTTATGTATGTGAATATCTGGTGGGGTGAGTTTAAAATATACACGGTGTTTCAGAATAATTGATATAATATTGTAATACAATAACTTAACCAATCCCTGTTCAAGTGATATGAAATATTTTAAACATTTGAAGACACAACTCAAGATTCTGTATTTAATGTTTTAAGTTTTCCTTTCCTTTATACGAATAGAAATGCCATTTATTGCAAAAGATAATGCGTTTCGTTCGTTAGAGTGAAATTGAATTGTCAAACCAAAAAGATCAGCCTGCATTTCTGAGATAATTTCCTAACTTAAACCAACTGCAATGCATGTTTTGACATGACACAAAAAATACAAAGACGAGGGCAATCTGTACCGGGAAAGAGGATTTGGATGACCACCAGTATCTGAAGAGATAGTCACTTTTCTTCTATATACAACATCCTTTCGGGTACCACATAATTAAGTGTGAAATCTAATTTTTCCTTTCCTGAAGTATTTATAATTTTTTTTTATATACACTTGTTTTAAAAAATCAAGCGATTTTTGAAAATCACCATCACAACTGAATGGAGATTTTTTCTTCAAATAAATAAATATATATATATATATATATATATATATATATATATATATATATATATATATATATATATATATATATGTCACAGTCAGCACTTCGAGAACGGGAAGTAGATTAGCTCCCTTGTGAGACATTAGTTCTTTCTACTAGTGTTTTTAAATTCAAACAAAACCCTAATTTTTCGAAAATATTTTGTAAAGCGTTATGAAAAGTTTCTAAATATTCATAAGAAGCTTTGCTTATAGAAAAAGTCATTTCAAACATTCTACTTAATTATATATATATATATATATATATATATATATATATATATATATATATATGTGTGTGTGTGTGTGTGTGTGTGTGTGTGTAAATTAATTCTGCATAACTCCATTCAAATATGTTCCCTGGAATAATACACACATATCAGCCAATTGCAGTAAGATTGTCTTTTGCAATTTACACCTGAGCTTCAAGACGATCGAAAGTAATTGGGTAGGAAAAAATACGATGTCTTGATGTATTTCATCTTAATTTCAAGAAACTGATTAGGGAGCTAGAAAGTATCAGTATAAAATAAATAAAATAATAAATTTTTGAATAATAACATATAAATGCATTTGAATATATATATATATATATATATATATATATATATATATATATATATATATATATATATATATATTAGAACTCATCGATTGACAGTATATCTCCTAGAAATTTCGACTAATATTAATTCTTCTACTGTATATAAAAACGAAATCAATATTCCATAGGAAAGTGAAATTTATAAATAATAGCGTTCTAATTTCGCCAGTAGTTCTTTCTTTATTTTCAAGATTTGCTGCTTACTCACGCCAGTAGAATGAAGGTCGGAGAGATACGATAAAAAGAAACCAATCATAGTGGAAAAATCAGTTAAGAATTAATAACATTTCACATCTACGTTGACAAGCCGGTCAGCATACAGAGAAAAATACCACTCTATATCTAACAAGGCTGGATAAATCCCTATGTAATTGTACAGTTCCTGCCATGTCAGTAAATCCTTCATGACCAAACCTGGGATTTCGTGAGACGCTGTCCCTATTACTTTACCATAAGAGCCAGTAGGCATGTTACTGTCAGTAACACGTTACTAATGAGGACATGTAGTCTCTAGCTTTCTGCAAATCCTGTCGAAATCCTTGTCTAAATAAACATGTCCAGACCTGGATTAGTGTCGTTGCTTGGTGTCTTGACAGGCGAGATGATGTCACCGAAGGTAATGATTTAAAGAATGCGCTCACTTGTCAGAAGGGAAAGAGAAAGACAGCTATGTTCTATCATTTGCTTCTGGTATATACGGGCGTTCGTTTAATAAATACCTGAAGGGAGGAGCATGTCAAAGTGGTCGTAGTTTGACAGCTGATAGCATGTTAGGAAGAGGTCAAGGGAAGTCCTTCCCATGTATGTTGATAGATATATTCATATGTGTATATTTGTATTTGTTTATGTGTATATTTTAAAGAGCAGGTCTAAACATAAAGGGTGGCACACTAAAATTATTTAATTTAATAAAGTAATATCACCTTAAATTCCCTTGTATACATACATACATACATACATACACACACATACATACACATACATATATATATATATATATATATATATATATATATATATATATATATATATATATATATTCTAAATTAACTCATTTAAAATATGTTTTTTACGGTACAACGTAATAAACATATACATGAGAAACGAGAAATGAAATAGCTATTTTTTGCCATCATTGTCAAAAATTTTCCTTAAATAACATTTAAATAATAAATTTAAAAAATGGGAGCTGTTAACATATATATATATATTTATTTGATATGAAAAAATATTTTTAAATAATTTAAGTAATTCTATTACATTTACTTATTTTAAAAAGAAATATAGTCTATTTTAATATTGTAGTTAAATAAAACGTATTCTAAACCTTCAGACACCCCTAAAAAGAATCGTTAAGCATATACAAGTAAGAAAAAAATGGCGAAAACATTTTGCCGTTAAAAATAATAAAAAAAAAAACAGATGGTATGCATTTAACGGATGTCAGAATTCGTTGAAAAATACAAACCTACGCTTCCTAAATTTAACCTCTTTTTCGAACGTAACTACTAAATGATACAACAATAGTTAAAAAAAAAATGACCTCGCTACCGTCTCTACATGAATGATTGGATTGCTCTGTAGTAAATGAAAAATAAGTTATTCCTATATTCGCTTGAAGATGAAACGGAACTAACGCTTTTAATTTAATTATATAAGTAGATTTGAAGTTTTTAGCTTCAGTGTTGAAACATGGTTATTACTGTGTAGCAAAAAAGCATTTTAAATCAGTTAATTTATATTTACGCTCTGTAAATTTACATTAAAAATGAATATCAATAAGAACAGCAGATTATATATCTTACTGTTGTTTCTTTTTATTTATAGATACACTCTCACACACACACACACACACACACACACATATATATATATATATATATATATATATATATTCATACACGCGCGCACACACAGACATACACACACATGCACAGACACATACATATTTACAGCTGGTGTTAAGAAAATATAGCGATATATATGATAACAAAGCTATTAAGTATTTATATATTATAAAATACTGACTTAAAACTATATACAAACAAAAATGAATGTTAATTTTTATTTAAATTTATGATTTATATTTTATATTACACATAAATGGGAGATACATTTTATTTTTTTAAATTTTATAAAATTAACGAACCTAAAACCAGAATTTTTCTTTTACACAATTAAATTGAAATATGAAATAAAATATTAATACCAGTTTATTTTAAATATAAAATATAAATACCTTTTATATAAATATATATATATATATATATATATATATATATATATATATATATAAACAAACTATAATCCACATATAATACATGAACTACGCAGCATGGCGTTAACCAGATATACAGGTTGTCCACAAATTTCGGATGCACTTTAAAAAATTTATAACTTTATTTGTATTTGCGATAGAAATAATTTGTAAAAGCGATTAGAAAGAAGTAAATCTATGTTTTTTAAGATTTTATTGAAATTTTATTCAAGTTTCCAGATGTCCTCCATCATTAGCAATGCAAAGGGTAATACGATTTTGCAGTTCATGGAAAACATTTGCCAATTGATTTAAAGTAATGCCAGAAATCACATTAGCTATTTTAGCTCTACTTAAAACTAGGTACGTTAAACTTTATAACATTTATTGTAGATTATTTCTATCGCAAATACAAATAAAGTTATGAATTTTTTAAAGTGCACACGAACTTTAAGGACACATTTTATTTATGTTAATAAGAAGTTATGTAACGTTCACAACCTGTATATTGCGTTCTGTATGAAACTACTATTCGTGCTACCGGTGAGAGATAACATGTATTTAGTAATATATATATATATATATATATATATATATATATATATATATATATATATATATATATATATATATATATATATTATGTACATATTTGAGATTCTCTTCCAAAAATACTAAAATACAAACCAATGAAATCTGTATAAAATCTTACACACGACTAAATATTCATCAAATACTGACTCTGAAATAAAGCATTATATGGTACATTGCGTGAAATATGAGCAGGCAATGACCTGCAACATTTGGGATGAACATCCGACCTGACGATAATATAGATGACTGAAATTATCATTGAAGCATCTATATTTTTGCTTAGTCTTACTCAGTTTAAGTTATATTTTTTTAATGGTTTTATCCTAAGCAAGTTGATAATACAAATCAGACGTAAATTGCTCTTCCGAAGAAAAAATGAGAAGTTATTTTAAGGGGAAAGGATAATGAAAGATTTCAGGAAGAGTTTAAATGTTGAAAATTGTTGGAGGTAGGGAAGAAATAAAGAATTAATTGATTAATTTGTTTTTTGTTTTTAATATGTTATCAATCTTTCATGCGTCTTATTTAAAGCCAACATATAGTTTTAGATTGTAAGAATGTTTGATTTGCATAATAATGATTTACATTTTGAGTCTATGGCTCAAAAAAGAAGATTTAATTCATATATTTCCCAAAGGTATTTGTAGTAAGTAAATGTAACAAACCCGACCAGAATTAAAATGCAACTCTCCGATCACCAGTTCCGTGACATTATCCATTAAGTACCGGTACATCCACGTTTAATGTATCTGGTATTCACAAAGTAGGGAACGAACCGGAAAAAAAAGTTTCACACGCAAAAAGTACGAGCCAAAAAAAAAAAATATTACAGTAGAACTTACGATAATATCAAGTTATATCAGCAAGAAATTGTAAGTTCGAGGTACGAATCTAGTAGCATGCTTAATTTGATTTTTGAGATTTTGTTCCATGTTCTTTGCAGTTGAAGTAGCCATGAAACAATGGCGATAAATACTATATACAATCATCACATTGAAAATCTATAGCTCAGTTGACGTTTTTTGAGTAGTGAATTAAATTATTAGAATTACTTCTGTAGTGACGTATCACTTTAAATATTTTAACCCAATTCCTTTGATGTATTTCTACACACGAATTAAACTATTCCACTGAGAGACTAGAAACATATAATCTATTATTAAAAAAATACTGACGTGGACAAAATTGAAATAATTATCATATATAAGAAACCTCAAATGTTTCGATGTGAATTTTAAGAAGCTGATATCATTTAAATATGAACTTATTATCTTATATCCACTCAAGAATTTTCCCAAGTGTTCTTTTTTAATTTTCTCATGATTATAGATAGTAGTAAAAGGCCTGAAATAATGGAATTATATTCATAGTTAATTTAATGTTTTAACGTATTTTATCATACTTCTTTAAGTTCAGATCATATCACTGTTCACTGTATTGTCAAGAATACATGTAGACCACAAAATGAGGTTTTATGTACAGACATATGACAATGTTTAGTTATTTAATATTTACCATAAAATTTATGGATACAATATCAGTCACGCGCCTTAGTCGATCATCAGATCCTTTGTGTGTGTCCATACATACACACACACACACACACACACACACACACACACAAACACACACACATACATACATACATACATATATACATATATATATATATATATATATATATATATATATATATATATATATATATATAAAGAGAGATAGGGGCATAGAGAGGGAATTAACAATGTAGTCGAACCTGCAGAATCCTTAAATCTCAAATCTATGAACACAAAGTGACCTTTGTTTGGATAATCTGCTAACATCCATCTAAATACAAACACATCCTATAATTTTCTTATAAATCGAGGGTGTCCGAGAATAAACTATGTCAGTGAAATCGGAATTTTATTTTGAAAAAAAAAAAACACTTTTCTTTCTGTTCATCATGTTTAATATTTGTTAGAAATATATAAATCTATAATTTTGTTTATAAATTTATAATTTGTATATGTTTTTACACTTTTATTTTAATTCTATTTCAGTCGCTATTATTAATGAATACACAAGAACGCTTCTTTTTGACACCGCACCCTCATTTCCTCTCATGGGGCTTCATTAAAAAAAATGTTTATCGCCAAAAGATCATTAGTTTAGCTGAGGTTAAAGAACACATTCATTGAGCTGTACAGAAGATAATTCTTGAAATGTGTTTTTCAAAATGTGTTTCTCAACGCTAAGCATAGATTTGAAATTTGCAAGGGTACAAACGGAGCATACTTTGCCAAATTTCAATAAAATATTAATTAAGTAATAAACATATAATTGTGTCAGTTGTTATTTTAATTGCCGGATTTCACTGAAATTGTTAATTCTGGTCAATCCTGAATATTACATTAATAAAAATGAATAGGTGTGATGTTTATGAATAAAATATCTAGAATATTAATTAATATACTTCCATCAATAAACCCAAGCCAAATGTAGATTTTCATATCACAAGCATTCATAAAGCTGTCTGTTACCGACACTCGTTTTCACACATCCAATTTTATGATCGCCTCATGCAAAAAAACTGAAAAAACACGATGAGATTCCTTTCTCCAACACACATACACTCATAAAATATGGCGCCAGACATTCCAAAATTTTATAATAATAATAAAAGATTCCAATCAAATTTACACAAACAAACATTTCATGATACACACGATTGTTCACCAATAATAAAAAAATAATGATGACAATAAAATTTAATCCCGAATTAACAGCGTAGATTTAATCCCGAATTAACAGCGTAGATTTAATCCCAAGTCAACACTGATACAAATACTATTTGCATTCAACAATAATACAGATGCCCTTAACATTCACCGCTATTTTGATGCACGCACATATAAACAAATACTTTTCTCGTTTCTTCTCCCTAACATAACCAGGAAATGAACGCATGCAGACACTACAAGGCAGACACAAAATACCGCTCACTAGAATTCAGAGACAAACACAAACACTTACACAAAATATATGTAAACATAAGAACATTTGTAAGGCCAATGGAAAAAAACAACACAGCATTCAAAAGATCAATATTTTCTATTCTAAAATCTGATGAATCTTAAATAAAAGCGAAACGTGTTAGATTTCATATGTATTCTTTATGTCGGATTTCACCCATACTTGTCAATGTATATATATATATATATATATATATATATATATATATATATATATATATATATATATATATATATATATAGTCATCCACAGAGAGACTGTTTCGCTGCATCACAGCTGGTCAGTGAGATAGAAGTCCGGTTGCCTCTAGCTAAGATCGAATCCCGGCTGACTTGGCGTCAGATTTTACCCTCAAGCCGTTGGTGCACGGCAAGGAAGAAGGTGGATTTTAAGCGTATTCATTTTTAGATAAACAAACAGTGGCTGAGAAGATACCATTTGATTTACCGAAGAGTATTGCATTATCATCCGTAATCGTCACTGTTTACAAACTCATATTCCCTTCCCCAGAGAGCTCAACCGAAATACATTTTTCAGGAGCATATATATTGTCATCTACAGACAGACTGTTTCGCTGCATCACAGCTCCTCAGTTTGGCTACACGTCATAGTAGGAAGGTGTTCCTGGTTCCTCTCTCTTTCTCAGGCCTTAATAGTGGTGCCGTCATTAATTTTTTGTGATATGTGTGGATGGCGGCAACGTCTCTTGATAATGAGGATATCGGTTTGGTTGTTTTCTGGTTGCTGTTCCCGACTGGTATATAGGAACCCGAAATTTTACGTGGTCTCTCATGCGGCGGCTCTAATCAAGAGTTGCAGTGCCATGTAGCACATGGAAGGGTGTCCATGTAAGCACCTCCGGTACCTAACCGTGAGGACACACAATGTTGCAGCCTACGCTTAGTTCCCATCCTAAACTTGTTGCATTAGACGATCGACAGCTACTACTACCTTAGGCCTTTCCTTACCATAATAACACAGCATGATTATAAACAACCAAATATATAAACCTAAACCTGTTCAGCAAAACACACCTAATCTCTTCAACCTTACTTACTCCAAAATTCGTGGTATTCGTACCAATTTCTGCAGTGTTGAAGAGTTCCTCTTTGAAAAGTCTTCAAACACCCTAGTTCTCTGTGAAACTAAACTAAACTCTTTAATCCCCTTCTCTGAATTCTCGATTCCTGTCGATCTTCCTCTCCTTAGGAAAGGCTCTATGTCAACATCCATGGCATGAGAGTTTTTGTCCGCGAACATCTCCCGGTGGCTTGCGAACTCTTTCTTGAATCTTCGGACATTTCTTACATGTGTTTCCGCCTCGTTCTGCTTAACTCAGTCAGCTATATCTTCTTTCTCTACCGTTTCCCTTCCTCTCATGACTGCTGCATGCTAGATAGTATATCCAATAATATAGACAAGACCATCAGCTAACATCCGTTTAAAAATATATTTATATTCGGTGATTTTAATGCCCACCATAACAGGTCGCTTAAGCACTTTGTAACTAACTCGCTGTCATCCAAACCCTTAACTTCTCAATTTCTCAATCTCTCACGCAAGTGTTTAATTACCCTTTGCATTCCCCCAATAAACCTAACTGACACGATTCTCTTCTCGATCTCTTTTTTTTTTAATTCAACCCCTGACACTTTTCACATTAGGCAGCTCTGCTCTCTTGGCAACTCTTATCTCTTTCCGCTGTAAGCCAAGAACCCACCACCACTAAAAGCAGAATATATTTCTCTCCTTAACGAGCGGATTGGAGATCGTTCAGTGATTTTCCTTCTGGACGTCTTTTGGAATGATGTTTTAAATCATTTCTCTTCGAAAATATTGGTTTGGTGTCTACTCCTGATTGAAAGCAGACATCGATACTTTCATTCCAGCAACATAAACTCCATTCATCTCGTTGATTCTCACCTGCATGCTCAGCCGCTATATCGGCAACAGATGTCTCTGATCGTATGGAGTTCAAACGTGTCCTCAAAGAAGCGAAATTATTGTTTGCTGATAGAATGAAACAATATATAGCATTGCGTTAGTTCGATTCTAGAGATTATTAGGCCCTACAAGTGTGTGCTGAGCAACAGTAAATCCTCGATCCTAATTCTATTCAATTCTAAGTTTTGACATATGCAGCAGATAAGGTTGAATGCTTACCTCTGAAATTCTCTTCCAACTCAAAACTCGACACATTTGGATTACCCACACCTGATTTCCTCACTGGAACTAAGGCCATACTGACTGATATTTGCATAACCCATCACCCGTCTCAGACATAATTTCGACTCCCAAAAGGCAAGGCGAGGTGACGAGATCCCAGCCGTCGTCCAAAGGGAAGGTGCCCCTGAGCTGGCTCCTTTTCATTCCAGACTCTACAAATATTGCTAGCTGCTTCCTGCTTATGGGAAGTCCTCTGTAGTTCTTGCTTTATGAATTCTGGAGAGCATTTTGTCCCCAATAATTATCGCCCTAATTGTTACCGACTGTCTTTCTGCAAAGTATTGGAGATTTTAATCAATGCTGTAATAGTTAAGCGTCTTACCTCTCACAACTTACCCTCTACCAAAAAATATATCGTCTGCTTTGCCGGGCTGATGTGCTCACGACCATCACTGAATATGTATATCAAGCTCTTCAGGGGTGGCATGCTGTTTTTTTCTACGTACGCTCCAGGGCCACTGTCTTACAAGACGACTATTTTATTTAATCCAATCATTCTTATCATTTCGTGAAATGAATATTGTTTGGAAAGGGCTTGCTTCCACAGATGTTTACACACGAACGAGGGTTTCCCCAATGCTCTATCCTGGGTCATACGCTGCTTCTGATGTTCATCAAGTATCTTCCTGATGTCATCAGTTCCCAAGTAGGCCTTTATGCAGATGACAATACTATTTACTCCTGTCTCAATAGTAAATCAGATCTAACAAAGTTATCCTGGCCGCTGCTTTTGAAAAGGAGAACCAATCAGTGGTCAACTGGGACAGGGAATGGCTTGTAAATTTTAATACCTCAAAAAAGAAATTGCTCTCATCTAAACTCCATAGAAAAACTTCCATGGATGATGATCGACTCCTGGAAAAGCGCCACATTGTGCCTTCTTGGCCTCACGTTTTTAACGGAAGAACTTCATTGAATCGCTTGCGGCATCTACTTCAAGGAATGTTTGGTCACAGTGACGTGAGAGAAGGATTCCCTCGTCGAAATTCATCTTTTACATTTACAAATCTAAACATTCGCCCATGCATTGAATACAGTTTCTATATTATCTCTGGTGATCCAGCTATTCATCTTGAGGTTCTTGACAAAATCCAAAGAATGATCTTCAATGTGATCAATCCTGACTTGGCATTTAGTCTTGAGTAACATTCTCATAGACATGGTGTCGCCTGCTTCTGTCTTTTCTACAAATATTTTATGGCAACTGCTCTGACGAGCTTTTTATTTTGTATTAAAGTTTGCTACTAGATGGTCATCTAGTTCCCTTTCATATTTGAAATAGTTAAATGTAACCACCACTTCTATTCCAAGTTTCTTTTCTTGCGCTTCCCGCCAATGGAACACATTTCTATTTACTTTCTCCTCTGAATATTACAATCTTCAGAAATTTAAATGTAACGTCAACTGCTATAATCTATCGTCTTGAATCCAGTTCTCCTTTTTTTTTCATTTCATCCTTCCCCAGCTATAACTAGATTTCTCTCCTTTTCAGTCTATTTAAACCTCTGCGTAATTGTGGCATAATTGTTATTATTCTTGATTTTATTTTATTTCCTATGATTTCTGGTTTGTACACATTTCTTTCTAGGTCCAGCCCAGGGATCTAAGGTCAGAAATGGCATCATCCCATTTTTCCCTGACCACTTAACCCCCCCACCGCCAAAAAAACATGCACACACACACAAACATATTTTACATAGATAAAGCCCTTCCTAATGTGTGGTCTGTACTTATGAGAACACTTTTGTATTCCATTAACGCATAGGCTTCAGGAATCCCTTCAATTGGTCTAGTGAAATATTTTTCAAACAATCCTACGGCTCCAACTACAACAGTGATTGCTGATGTTCCCATATCCCACATTTTTGAGATTGAAGTGAAGTTCCTTGTATTTTGATAGATCTTCAAAGATATATTGAAGTCTGCAGGGACTGCCATATCAATAAGGAGGCAATTTTTTGTTTGCGGTCTCTAATAACAAAGTCTGGACGGTTAACTTTGATTGTTTCGCCTGGGTATTTCGTGTAGTCCTATGAAATTGTTACATGATCTACTTCCGTAACCGGGTCTGGGTGGTATTCAGAGCAATTTCTTTCAGTCTCCTTCCCGTAGAGATTTTAGCCCACTCTGTTGTGACGGGTTTTATATTTACTAGGTGCCAATTCTCAATTATCGCTGAAGTTTTAAAAGTTAAGATTAGACATGAATTCAATACTTAAATGTAGCGATCAATTTTGAGTTCTTTCTAGTTTCTTGATGCCTATCGCATCTACTCCTCCATAGCCATTGTGATGATGGCCAAACTAAGAAGCCTTTGCAGGAGCTAGCCTAAATACCGCCTGACAGGTCGAATTTTAAGATAGTATATAATAAAAGGTGAACA